>LJZU01000342.1:0-29659 GCA_001513805.1 Davidsoniella virescens
GGGGTGCTGTTAGCTTAGGTCATTTTTTGATTGTCCCTTGTCGTCTTTGACCCTCGCTCCTATCTGCTCTCTTCAGTTCCGTGTTGGTAAGGTAATCCAAGGACTTTTCTTTCCTTGTGACTCCTTGTTGATTGGCTGTCTGCTAGGTTTTATCTTCACATTTCCATGACCTTCTTCTCTCAAACATCCTATTCCCTCTCCAATGTATGTATACCGGCTGTTACTTGCCCATATAGCTGTATTAGGCATGGCAGAAGGGAAAGGAAGGGAAACACGGTCACGTTGTTCGTTTCGAGAGCATGCATGTGGATGCCAAAAAAGATTAAAAAAAAATAGAGCTTGGCCTCAACTGGTGTTACATCTTGCTTGAGCTTTTTTTATAGTCCGCTTGTTTGCATATGTAGACACTTTGTGCAAACAATAATCGAATACAGAGTTGGTACTATCAAAGGCTTTTATCTCACTAATAGCTTTCCTGGCTGTCTTAGTGAGGCCTGTTCATTCTACTGTACGTCATGTAATAATCATTGGCGAACACATGTACATCTCACTCGTTTACACTGAGTCCTGATATTGACCTAACTCTGAGTCAAAACCAATAGTCATATATGTGTATACAAGCTAGACTAAGAAAACAAGATGTAGAAATATAACTATTACATAATATGAGTTGATATTTATGAATTTGGATATCTCTCCCACGCCAGTATGAACTTAAACCTAATCTCCGTAATTTTCATGCTTTTCAAATTTCTTAACTCCCTAGTTGATTACATATCTGTATGGTTGTAGATTGATGTCCATGGAGAAACACTGTCATTCTGGTTTTAGATGCATCAGGCTTCCTTCACGCGTTACACATGCATGTAGAGTCTATTATCTCTGGGGATATAAGGAAAAGAAGGCTAGGTCTTATAAGAGCTATCTAGTAAAGGTAGATAAACCATAAGGTGTTGGGGGGAATGACCGTTAGACATGTAAGGATATTCTACCGTCTACTGGCTTCTTTTTTGGTATTCTTGCTGTCTTAGTTCGGGTCGGTTAGAAAATAGAAGAAGGGGGGAGGGGTGTATAGACATGATGTCTTGTAAGTATTCTATATAGTTATATGTTTTCATACGTCAATAATGTCACAGGGTAAAATGAAACAAGACAAGGAAATCCAAGGAGCAAATTTCAAATTTTTTTTTTTAAAAAAAAATGATGCTGTCGGAGTCTAGTCCAAGATCCGTAGTTACCATTATCAATCAGATGAAGCGAGTCCTTTCTTTCCTGATATTCCGAAAGTAGAGTCTCTACAACAATCATGTTGTTCTTATTCGTCTCTATTACAGAGCAAGAGCAAGAGTAACATTAAAGGCAGCAAATAAAAAGGCAGCGCCTTGGTCGTATCATCGCATCACCTTCCACCTTCCAACGTGATCCTTCCGCCCCCAAACCAAACAGGGCACCACCATATAAACCATGGTAGGATCACAATCCCTGTGACCGGTGAAGCTCTGTCGCCCAAACAGAACCGCTTACTCATTTTACTCAATTTATATAGATATTTATATCAGAGTAGCCCTAGGCGCTCAGAGTATAACGTTTAATTCGATAAACTCTCTATTAGTCAACTACTATTCATATACTGCTACCACCATTCTACATGTATACCACATCGTACTAAAAGTTAGAACTAGACGCTGCAATAGTAATTTCGATACAACATCATCACCACTGAATCTTACATATATTTCATGCAATTTTAGTATGTGCATACACACGTTCAAAAAAAAGCCTTTTTGATCTTCACTTCACATTCGTCAACAGGGCACTGCCAAACATCACACAAATGATATCCTGTATAACATCATTCCTGCGTTTGTCATCTGTCTATAAATTACAAAGATGGCGTTAGTCAACAATGTGTCTGCCTATGTCCAGATGACCAATGCCCCGTGTAGAACCTGACGAGGTTTTCCCGATGCTTTGAATCTACATAGGATGAGATAACGTCTTTGATAACTCTCTGCGTACCTCGTCTCTTCTTGTTGCCTGCTCTGCCCTTGTGATCAAGCACTGTGAAGTGTGTTCTCTATTGGACCAGTATCATCGTGTTGTTATACATGTCACTATGTACATGTAGTATCAAGACATCGTCGCTATCGTCCATGTTGTCTGGAATATACCACCTGAGTATAAACAGTACCATCAGTTAGATAGCAAAATATACACACATCCAATGAACTTCTCTTCGGGTAAATGTTTCTTACTACTCCTAATCTTCTTCTTCTCTATCTCCATTATCTCATGTTATTGCTGCCTGCTGCTAGAATCTTCACAAAATTGCCTTTTCACTGATACACATGTGTGTATGTAGTATTCCATTTCTGCCTGTTTGGAAACTAACTACTTTTAGCCATTCCTATGCCTCATGAACACACATATTAAGGCAGACATATCTCGTAGACTATGGTCATTTGAAATTTGTTCGGCAAAACAGGAAATAGATAGATATTGAAACAATGCACTTGGTTATAATCGCCCTATATGCTCTTCATTAATATGCTGCTGCTAGTATTGATAATGTTCCTGTATTTCCATAATACAACCAAGCCAGCAATGCTAGTCATTGCATCAACTTTTTGAGTATAATAATGAATCAAAAACGCCCCAATTAGATATCTAAAAGCCATAATTACAGATGGCATACGACATCTCAATTATCAAACATGTTCCTCCCCAGGCCAATGTACAGTATATTTCTAGTCTACAATGAAGATGCTCGAACCTTTTTTTGCATAAAATTCCGTATTGAATGGTATAGCCATACCTCCAATAATGGAGATCAAACGACACCAAAGTCTGATGGTGTTGTTGGTTATACTTCGGTTTGGAGTGACTTGTGCTTGCGCTAATACATATGTGTAAGAAACTGGTCAGCATACTACCGTGCCAGTCACTGTTTCCCTCAAGTCATATTGGTGTCACTATGCTGACATACGGTGATGCGAGCTGATTTGATCTAGAGGACGTAGTTTCTAGATGTTGTGAACATTCGCGCTGTTATCAACACCTGGGTCGGCCAAGTTGATGAGAAGCTGAGCAAGGCAACGCTTTGTCGCTGCATCATCGCGAAGGACGGCGGAGAATGTCGCATCTCTCAAAGGCTCGGGGAGGCACTGTCTCAGGGCCTCGCGTGCTCGGGCATTGTCGCTGAGTCTACATAATTCAATTTGTTAGTCTGGTAATTGTGTCGCCGATGATAAGGTGAGTTCATAGACGTACCTTAGGAAACATCTGACCACATGCTTCAACAATCTGGCTGTCTGCTGTTCAACAAGTTGAGTGACCATGTTGCTAAGAACGGTACCCACAGCGTAAAACCGCTCATATGTAGCACAGATGTAGTTGAGACCATTGTCGTCAAGAAGAATCTTCTGAACAATGAAAATTGCCACTGTTTTGCTTAGCTCGGAGCCCGTCTCCATGATGCGCAGGCATAGGGGGATGATTTCGGTCGTAAGAAGGAAGTTGATGACTTCCGTAGAATCATTTTTGACTAGTGCACCAATGACACCGAGAGATGTCAATCTCAAGTATTCGAAGGGTCTTGACTTTGACGTGGTGTTGAGGAATGGATAGAGGTACAAGGGGATGTGTGCTATTATTAGTCCACGAGTTACTGTCAGTTCTTGATGTTCCATTTCAATCATGATATCGGCCACTGGTAAGACAAGCACTAACCGTTCAGAAATAGAGATCGAGTTTCGTTGTGCGAAGCTACACACTGTAGAAGAGCCAAAGCATTACAGACTCTGTTGGAGGCCGCGGCCGTTAGTTGTGAAGGGCTGAGTAGCGTATAAACCGAGATGATTTCCTGCAGAAGAGAGGTCATGACACCTAGAAGAGAGGGAATATTAGCATGCCGGCATTTCAAAGTAAGAGATGATGATGTATATGTTCATATACTACATACCAAAAGAATGCCATAGTATTAATGCCAGCTCTTGGACTTGCTCTCTCTTTTTGCTCAGTTCCAAAAGCGCAGCTTCGCGGGTGCTTTCGTTCAACAGATCTGCGATGAAAGCCATGGTCCTGCGATTGTCTTCAGAGACCAGCATTTCATGACCTGATTCGTGTCCATGAGCATTCGGGATTCCAGTCATTTGGCCATGATTGTTGATGCGGTTGAAGTGCTGTTGTTGGGCCACAGAAGCTGCAGCCGCAGCCAGGTGTTGTTGTTGCTGCTGCTGTTGCTGTTGCTGCTGCTGCTGCTGCTGCTGCTGCTGTTGTTGTTGTTGTTGTTGTTGTTGTTGTTGTTGTTGTTGCTGCTGCTGTTGTTGAGATTGTTGCTGCATCCATGCCGATTCAGACTGTGCATGGAATTGGTGATTATGGTACACATGTTGTGCAGGCATCATTTTGACGGTTTGTTCGGGGGGGGGAAGGGGACGTCGTTTGGGTCAGAATTTGAGGTTTTTAAAGATCGACAAGCATAAAATTCAACTTGCAGTTTCGGAACAACACACACAGCGAGTTTGTTGGGTTGAAAGTTGTAGTGGATGTGTAGCCGTAGGAATGAAGTGATTAATCGATACAGATCTATACAGGTTTGTTGGTGATGGTAAAATCAAGCTTCGGTGGTGGATTCTGTCGAGTCGCTATACTGAATGGTATGACGTGTAGAAGTTGTGTAGGTGGAATTAGGAAATGTGGAATGCGAGATTGAACTGCCAAATTTGAGCCTTGTAGCCGAATAATAAAGAGCCTTGCGCATCAATTTTGAATGTTTGTGGTCTTGACTTTTGAACTCAATTGGACTGAATATCGTTCTGTTAGAGGGACCAATAGAAATGCATTGGAAGCCATAGATATAAGGCGGAAAAATGCGCAAGGCTGAGTGAAAGACTAGGGTTAGGGTTTGACCGCACTCTACACTTAATGACTCGACTCCATACAACGTTCATCGCATTGAACTTTCAAACGTCAATCTGACACGACGACCATGCACTCCGATGATTATGGGATATATATACATTTTTTAATCAGCAATCAAGAATATTAAATTTGGAAAAGTATTGACTAATAGAAAATTGAATTTGAAGAATAGAAACAGTAGTAGTTGCTATGAAAGACAAAACAAAACAAAAGACCGCGAGTATCTACATTTGAGTATTTAATATTTCTCGTCTAAATATAGTAGTAGTATAGTTGCAAAGATCAAAGTCTAAGATCATGAAGAATTTTATCAGCCATATTCTTATACTGCCAAGTGTTACCTGTCATTCTCTTGAATTGAATTCCATGGAGTGACAACAATGGGACCTTGACAATGAAGATTTCGAACTCTAGAGAGATATTTCCACCGAGGTCGTTCTGGACCTGAGTAGTCGTTTCACCGACGGGGCGTCGAGACGAGGAGTTCCCGGTTTCACGAGGAAGGCTTTCGCTGGATACATCAGAGTTGGAGTAGCTGCGGTCAGCTGGGCCTCGACCAGGCGTGCGAGGAGCACTGCGATCAAGTTCTCTGAGATCTTCGCGTTCGTTGCCTGTACGCAAGGTTCCAAAACTGAACCGGCGTCTGTGTCCAGACTGGTTAGGGCTCAACGGAGTTTCAGCACCAGCGTTGGGATCGACGCTGGGAAGACGACGACAACTGAAACCACCCTTGATTTCGATATAATCTACACCGAGTTGCTTGAGTACCCTCTTTAGCTCAACACGGATTTCTGGGACAGACTTTGGAGAGGTTGTGGAAACGCTGAAGAGTCCCTTGAGATATACGGGCTTAGCCAACTCGGAATCATCGAGTCTGTCAGTTGAGATGCCCATATGATTCTCGAGTTCCTGGTCGGTTTCCTCGGGGACATTTGCTTCACGTATATCGTCACGACGAGTCCGTCTTTGATGTGAACTTTCCATCCTACCGCTGCTGCTAGCCACGCGAGCGGATGTCGATCGGGAAATAGGCTGTGATTTGCGTTCGTGGGGCGATCCATCGTTGCCTGAATGGTCTGAACCACTAGTCATGGGAGGCTCCTTGTGTGTTCGACTAGAGACTCTCCGTCTCATGTCAGCAGAATTGACGCTAGTAGAGCGGCCGAGTCCCTTCTTTCGAGTCCCGCCAGCTGAAGGAGGGGGGCTGAGAAGAGCGCTATGTTGAGGCTGGCTAGTGCCTGCACGGGGTTGAGTGCCAGCAGCTTCATGCTCGTCACGGCGTCCTCGGCGGATGCTAAAGCTCTTACGGGGCGTGGATGGGGATTCCAAGCCGGGCGAATGCACCTGAACGACAGGAGGATGAGAGCGATCCTTATCCAAGCGCTCAGGCTCTCTTCGCTTCCGAGTGCTGAAGCGACGAAGGAGACTTGATGCACCGCTCTCTTTCTTAGAGGCCTCAGGGCGGATATCATAAGGTGGTGGTGGTGGAGGGGCGACAGGAGACATGGGCGGTTTGCGAGCAGCAGCAACACTATCGGGTATGTCGTCTTCGCCGTGGGTTCGAGCGCGGGGACGTGTACGGCCCCCAGTAGTAGCTTCACCCGGCATCTCATAGGTGGACGAATTAGTATGGGCAGCTTGGGGTGGCGCGATGTCTGTCAATGGAGTCTTCGGGGTCTTGGGTACGGCATCTGGCACACCGCCTTTATCTAGGCGCTCACGATCCTGCTTTTCGCGTACTAGGTAGTAGACTGAAATTAGAGGATTAAATGCGTTCAAAGGGTCGCTTCCAAGGGAAAGGACCTCTGAGCTAGGAGCAGTCAAAGTATCACGGCTGTTGGAAGAGTTCCGTCTACGGTAAAAATCGAAGCCAAAGCCGCGCTTCTTCTCGGTGTCTTTTACAGGCAGAGGGATCTCTCTTTCACGCTCATAGAGGCGAATGGCTCGCTGGTATTCCTCCGAATCGATGGTCCGGGTTAGCTGGCTCTTGATAGCTTCAGAGTTTCCGAAATTGAAGCCGGTCATGGCATTGATTACTTCGTTGTCAAGAGGAAGCTTGAGAGGTTCACGAGTAGGGAGATAGCTTTCTGGTGGACCGGAGCAGCCTTTCACCATCCATGGATGGTTAAGAACTTCTTGCATGGTTGCTCTGAGCTTGGGATCAGTGACGAGCATACGAGACATGAGATGCTTGCATTCTGCATATTAGTTAGTATGAATAGTTGGCATAGTTGTATGAAAAATGGGTTGTACTCACCACTCGAGAGCCAGTTTGGATAGTCAACAACGCCCTTCTTGATTTTGGCGTGCAAGGCAGGCATGCTTTGATCATCGAATGGAACCTTGCCACATACAAGGACGTATAGAACAATGCCGAAACTCCAGATATCGACTTCAGGGCCAGTATAAGCTCGTGCTTGTAGAAGCTCTGGAGCTGCAAAATATAGACTGCCGCAGAAAGTGCGTAGATGGTTTCGGGGAGAGAAGAGGTTGCTTAGGCCGAAATCGATGATCTTGATATCGCCCGTTTTGCTGATAAGAATGTTTTCGATTTTGAGGTCGCGGTGGACGATGCTGTTTCGGTGGCAGTAGTCTAGGGCACTGCCGATTTGGCGACTGAACTTGCGCGCCTGCTTCTCCTTCAGCTTTCCATGAGAGATGATGTAATCGAGCATCTGGCCGCCATTGACATATTCGAAAAGCATGTACCAATGATAGTTGGTACGCACGACATCTCTCAAGCCACAGATATATGGGTGGTGTAGAAGCGTGACGATGGCGGCTTCACGTGCGGTGCGGATTTCCTTGGACTGGTCGGCACGCTCTTTTTCGGCTTTGCTATGGTGATTCTCTTCTGTCGAGCCGCGGGGTATAATTTTGCAGGCAACCTAGACATGGCGCAAGAGGCGTAGTTAGTTTCGAGACTTCCGTGATTTTCTGGCAATTAGGGAGGGGGAGGGGGAAGGGGTTTGATTCATACTTGTTCGCTGCCATCTTCTTTCCGAGCAAGCTTGACCTTGCCCATACTACCAGCACCGACAGTCTTTCCGAGCAGCCATTTGCCTGAGGGGGTCGGGATACTGGAACGGGATTTGCTGGGTTTCGACTGATGATGGGAATGGCTCGTAGAACGACTGTCAGCGGGAGGTGCCGATGGTGCACCGCTGGGAGTAGAGGGTTCGGCCATTTCAAAGGACCGACGATTGCTTTTGGAGCTATGGTCTGACTTGGAATTGGAGCGACGGTGAGGACGGCCGTGTTCGCTGAGGGGAGGGTGAGAATTGGAGGCGGTTCTGGCGTGGTTGTTCACAGTGCTAGAGCCAGAGCCAGGCTGCGCATAGTCTCGCGGCGAGCGAGATTCGGGGCCGGAACGGGAGCCTGAAGGCCGGCGAGAATGGCTGGGGCTTGATGAGGATTTGGAGGGCGTATCAAGAGTGCGACTGTCGGATCCAGAGCCAGAACGACGATGATGGGAGCGGGATCGCGTGGAAGATTGTCGAGATGGGCCGTAACGCTGAGATTCCGAGTGAGCAGAAAGAGACGTAGTCATGACTATAGGGCTTCTAGACGAGGGCTGGGACTCGCATGCAGCAGTCGATAGAGCCGGTATCAGAGCTGGTATCGTTGGGTGTGCCAAGACACAGCGGGCAGGCAGTGCGAATAGCTCGGGAATGTATTATTAGAATGATGTAGTCGTAGTGTTGTCAGAGACCTCGAAGCGACGATCAGGAAAGAAGAAGAACGTTGCTATGCCTATGTCTATGCCTAGAGGAATATAGGCCTGGTATAGTATAGCGCTTTTCCGGTTATAGTAGGTCTGGTATAGGCCTGACTGGTGGTGTTGATGCGCAGACCGTGATTGGCAGATTAAAAGCGAGTGCGAAACAGCAGCAAAAGCAGCACCAATAGAGGACTAAGAATAGGGACGAGATGTGGCAGGGAAAGGAAACCGAAAAAAAGAAGAAAAAAATGAGGCTATTCGCTCGCAGATGGTTGATTGATTTAATTTGATTATATGGATTTATGGGTTATGGGGGGAAAAAAGAAGCGACAGTTAACCAAAGAAAAAAAGAGCCCCAAGCTTGAAAAGACAAGGCGACGTTGCATGGAAATGGAAAACCGAAGGCAAGTAGACAGGAAAAACAGCTTGACAATTTGTTGGCGTCGATTTTGCTGTGCTGTGCTTTAGTCTTTGCTCTTTTAGCTTTAACTTTTAGCTCCAAAGATATTTAGGACCTAAGGAGGAACAAACCATGGATTCAGAAGAATGCTACTACTAATAGTACTACTAGAAGAGGTCGTATCCCCGACAGGACGGGCCTAAAGTAGCGAGTAAAATATAACTAAAGTAATATAACCAGTCACACAGCTCTGTGTATCTGTATAGCATCCAAAACATCATCAATATACATCTACATTGACATCTACATGCATGCGACCGATTTCAATTGACGGGCTGCAAATCGGCGTAATGCAGGTCGGTCAAGAGAGACGAAGTACAGACACATATCTATGTAGATAAGAACAAAAAAAAAAAGGAAGGAAAGCCCATCCATGCACTCTCATGAGTTGCCATCCCTTGTCTCTTGCCTTGTACACTCACTTCTGAGTCCAGTTAGACACGTTGTTAGGGGCTTTTGCCTTTCTTCTCTGCATCCTTCTTTCTGCTTCGTTGGAGAGACTCAGTCAACTAATCAGTCAGCCAAGCTTGCCTGTCGCCTCCGCTTTTGGCCAACCAGTTGCTGACCACCAGTTACTGGGCAAAAAGCACTAAAGGAGCGTCAGGTAATGTATGTTATGAGCAGGCCTGCAAGGCTATCAGTTGTAAAGGGGGGGGCTAGTCACTATGCACTGTGTACTGAGCACTAATCGTTGCTGTGCCGCCCTACTCAGCACAGTTGACGCACTGTAAGAACCTAGTTTCAGTACGTGCATGAGCAGTTGGTAAACTGTGTCAAGTGGAGGTTAATCGTGTTTGTTCCCCGCTATATTAAAGAAAGTTGGCGTTTTAGCTCTTTTTTGATACTTGAGTCCCAGGCTTCACATACAGATATGTATAACTTACATTACAGAAAACAAAAGCATCTTACTCTCATTTGAGACAAGCACTCCCTCAAACCGAGCCTGTATCACAATCGAAATCTCTTTCCAAGAAGGCTGTAATCTTAATCGAGCTTACCTCAACTGCCGGATTAGGGTTATACCATTATCACTAAAACTGCGAGCTGCGGCCGTATCTGGTATTGTCATGGACTAATGCTTGCAGATTAGCAGATACATCAGTACATACATGTATAATTGCGTATATTGATAGCTTTGCTTTTCTCCCTGCTTTCTGAGACTTGCTGACTTGTACGTACACTATATCAAGAAAAGCGTTAGAAATTTCTAGTACCTAATGATTTCATTAGCCCCATTATTTCCCATACTATCAAGTACTAAGTAGCAAGCATTACATCTCACTAAAACTTCACTATAAGCATGGCGAACTACTGCAACTACCATTGAGCCGGTTAGGCTACATCTTCCCATTACCTTGCTTTTCTTCTCACCTCTAATCATCAAACTTGCATGATAGCACGCGCCATTCAAACACTTCCTTTTCGTTCCCCTCTTATTTGCCTATGCGCAAGGTGCGCACAATAGCGCCTTTATTTCATATCGTCTATCTTATCTTTACATGATACAATGACATCCAAGCGATCATGGTCTGCCTTTGAGGATGAGTCTGCTTCTGCCGAGGCACCGTTTGCCATCTTTGGCGCACCAATCCCAGCATCTCAAAATGATCGCGGTGCTTTTGTTCCGTTACATCTCCAAGAAGCTCGCGATGCCAAAGGACGCCGAAATTTTCACGGCGCCTTCACTGGTGGTTGGAGTGCAGGGTACGTATCATAAGAAAAAAAAAACTCACCATCTTCCCATAGAATGACTCCCACCGTAGGTTTCATAGCATGTAGTATTGACCATGAGAACATCATATAACTAAAGAAAATCAAATCATATGCTTCTAGATACTTCAACACAGTTGGATCTAAAGAAGGATGGGCACCGTCTACATTTGTTTCCAAACGTGGTGATCGTTCTAAACAGGATAGCCAAAATCTCGTTTCCCAGAAGCCTGAAGATTTCATGGACGAGGAGGACTTGGAAGATTCGGCCCGGTCTCAAGCTCTTCAGTCTACAGAAGCCTTCTCTGGTTTGCAGTCAAGCCAATTGCCACTTCAGGGACATGAAATCCAGATGATGGGCTTGTTCCATCCAACAGTTGACACTGCTGGTTATCGACTTCTAAAAAAAATGGGATGGCAGCACGGTAAAGGCATCGGCCCTAAGGTCTTGAGGTCTGCTCGTCTACATGTTGGTGAAGCTTCAATGTCAGATGCACCCGGCCCACCTTCGGAGTATCTCTTTGCGCCTGAAGATGTTGCTGTTCCAACTGCCCCAAACAAAGTGAATAAGTCAGGGCTAGGATCCAAATCTGCTGTTTCCGAAAGTCTTGCTGGAGTTAGTGCGGAGAACCGCAAACAAGAACAAGCGTCTCGTGTAACTCCGCTCATAACAAAACTAGGGGCTTCCCGCTTGTCAGAACGAAAGACCACTCAGTCCACGGAATCTGGATCGGATGATGGCTACTACGACGACGATAGCGACCAAGACTTAGGGCCTCGTATCAGTTATGGCAAATCCAAAACTCTAAAAGATACTAAAAAGTCTAAAAAGAAGTTAGCCAATACCACGCCCGCTGTAAAGTCAAGTAGTAGAGTGTTCAAACTTGCTATCCAAGATCCAAGCTTGCTCAAAGCACCGGAAGGCTTTGTCCTATCTATACGGACATCAACCATAAAGTCCACAGATACAGCTCCAGACTACACCCCTCCGGCGGTTCCCAGTGGTTGGGTATCAAATTTATCAAGATCAGATGGGGTGACTTCCCGTGATATCACAAAGTCGCCAACGCCCATCCTAAATCCTCAGGCTCGTGGCGCTGTCTTGGGTGAAAAGCAGCTCCCCGGTCAGTCGATATTTGATTTTATCACACCAGAAGCACGAGCCCGTCTAGCTATCGTCAGTGGTAAACCAGATCTTCCCTTGGCAAAAGGCTGTCCTGTACCGCAATCGGACACAACCACCATGTCTGTAGAGGATGTGTATGATTGCTCGCCAGCACTAGACCGTGAATCTGCCCTTGCAGCTCTCACTCGGGCAGGCACTCAAGGAGGACCATATCACGCTGATCCGGGTAAATTACAGCGGTATATATTGTATCTTCGAGTTCAAGCGAAACAAGCTACGGTAACAGAGCTGCCAGGTGGTCTGTCTATCAATGAGTTGAAGCTCGAGTTATCCGAGTTCTATAATTGCGCGCGAATCTTCAAGCCCATGACCGGTCTCATGGCGTCACGTTTTGCGCCGTCATCTGGAATCAAAGCAGCATCACCATCGGATAGTGACAACCCTAAGACTACTATCAAGTATGATGACGCTACTTCCGAGGCTGCAAAACTTGGAATGTATGGTAACTTGACTCGTTCCTACCAAGAATTTGTTCCAGTGCGTCTACTTTGTAAGCGCTTTGGAATACCAGTGCAGCATTCAAGTGTCGATTCCAACCATAAGCAAGAGTCTGGCTCGACAGATCATACATCTGCTAAACCCCTTTATAGTGCAAAGTCTGAACAGCCAGGAGCAGATGGTATTGCAGCAATGGCTCCCGTAGTGAACACTCCAGTAGCCTCCCGGCCCTCTGATGATATATTCAGAGACATCTTTGGGGACGATGCTGATTGATGTGTATCTGTGGCTGAACATGTGAATGATGCCTGGCTGCTTAACCAAATACATCTTAAACCCTAAATCTCTCTCTTCATTTTTCCTTCCAGCTCCACCTCTAACTTTTTCTACAAAGCCTAGGCTAAATAAACGCCATCTTTGTTCGGCGCTTAGTGGCCCACTCATCCCATCACAAAGTAATCGCCTGTTTTATTTTCTTATTATTAACTAGAACTAGAGGGCGAAACGTAAAATCCCATACCATGTTTCTGTCATATTTGTAAAGGGGCTTTCCTTTGTATATATTTTTGGTCATTAAAGCACGTCACAGTCCCATTGTAGCCATCATGGTAGGTAGAAGCTCAGTAGTATCACAATTAATGAGGTTCGTAGGATGTAATTTTTGTATTCTGTATATCGATACATAGTTATACAATAATGCTGTGATTTATCAAATATGCTCCTGCCAGATACTTTGTAATATTTACTAAGCTAAAACTATATGTAGTTGTAATAACTATCCATTGTGGTAACTGGACCGATTCGATAACTAAACATTGGATACAAATGCTGTAGCCCATCTTCACCACAATATTAAAAACATGGTATATAACTAAATAGTATCTGCACATACAATCAACGCCTTGTCGCGCGTTCTGCACGGCATGCATATGCAGGTTTTCTTTCTTTCGTTATTTTTGCTTTCTTGTATCTTTTCCTGTTCTGATGCTCTGCCTCCACTACTACAAACATCCTCAGTAATTTGTCCTGAGGTTAATAGAACCCATGTTGTTTAAATTAGTGTTGGCTCCATCTACTCATCCTAACTCTCTATCAGTACTCTATCGGTACAAACAAAAATAAAGTGACTGGAGAACTGACCCTGCCCACCCCCAGCCATCCCACTATCAAAGCGACAAGGCCGTGGATCGCTAGTCCTTTATAGTCCTTTACCGCCTTAACAAATCGCTGCTCCAGCTCTACCGCCCTTCAGTCTGTCACGGTCACGCCTCGTAATTTGGTTGGTTTTTTTTTTCTTGTTCAATTCTTTTTTTCCCTTTCAGATTTTCTTTTAATCATCTCTGCTACCATTAAAAAAAAATTTCACACGTTTTTCAAAATCGATTCTCATGTCCCAAAGCCACGTTGTCTCAATTACAAAGTAATTCGATTGTCACGGGACAGCCTTCTCAGGCATCGCCCATCATTGATTCCGAGGACGATAGGTCAGAGCTGAAGCTAAATCGGCCAAAATCTCGCTCCCTAGTAGCAGCAGTAGCAGCAGCAGCAGCAGCAGCAGCAGTAACAATAACGTCTGCTACCCACCGCCATCATCCTCCACCCCCTGGATACCCGGTCTCTGAAGCTTCGTCTTCGTGCTCTCGGCCACCGCCTTTCTCGGAGCTTTTCCCAGCCAGCGCCAGTTCCATCCCTGAGTCCGGTTCTACATCGCGACCGATTGTTGTTAATACACAACCTCCCTGTGCTACTGCTACTTGTATAGAATTATCACCATTGCCTTCAATAGCATATAATTCGTTTTCTACGATTGTCGTCGATAAAGCGCAAACTGAGTCTGTCGTCCAGAATACGCTCAACGACTCTTCCAACGATCCTCCTTCACCCTACATCAACTCTTCTCCAGCCACCACTCCCACTTCGATAAACTCCGCGAGCGATCCATATCCATCTCTCTCTAGCCATCAATCTGCGCCAGCTTCACTGCATAAGCCTACAGAATCGGTGAAGAAAAACGACAACTCGGAACCACCTCCAGCTTATTCAGAGGGCTCCAGTCCGCTTCTTTCTTTTATATACGTCATGGCTGCCGCCGGTGGTCCCTCGAGTCTCATCACTCAAGTTCAACAGGGAGGAGGGCCTTCGATTGTTACTGTTGGAGGTATGTTGAGTCAGATACTCTATGTCTTTTTGCGCTTTGGTCACCATAGCAAACTCGCAACAAAGCTCTAACTGTATCCGTATCTCTAAATGTAGGCGCTGATGAGACCATTGCTATGGACCTACGGTAAGTCAAATACCCTTTCTACCTTTTAAATTCGCATGTATCGATGATTAAACTAATGTATATTCATCTTCAATAGGGGATACCGTTTTGTCCTATCTCGTGATGAACTCTTGACCCTGCCCGAATTCGTCCTGCTGTCTCTATTCCCAAATGGCCTCTTTCCTGATGGCCAGATGGGTGGATTCGGCGAGAATGATACTATCCAAGTTGACGTAGGTTAAAGTGCCTTTTGTATCTTTGATTTTGTTATATCCATCCTAATCCTGATCCTCTATAGTATGACCCGACCTCTCTAGAGTACATGCTGGAATTCTTTAGAAATGTCGCCCAGTCCATTCCCTCAGAGATATCCGACAGCGAGTCAAACGATGCTTTATCTAACGGCGAGGACGGTCGTAGAGCTGGAATCATTGTTCTTCGTGAGGACCTTGATTTCTACGTTATACCACCGCGCGCTGATATCGCACAGGACGAAATGCTAGAGGTGAAACGCGCTGCTTCCTTTGTACTCTTGGCACAAAAAGGAATATTTTCTGGCTTGAAGCGCAGTGACGAGCCTGGTACTACTGAAGCACATCTTATTGAGATGTTGACTGCTGGGTATGTATCACCATCTTAGTATATATCTCATATTTCTATATTGTACTAACATGATATCTTGCAGTGGTTTCAACCATGATGACCATTGGGGTCACCGTGCTGGAGAGCCTAACAAGACAGTCATTTGCAGTCTAGCTCTGGCTCGTCTCCGTAATGATATTCGTGGAACTGATGCCAGCCAGAATACCGTTGGCATGGCGCAAAAGCTTCTACTCTTCTGGAGAAAGCCTGCTAGACGCTGCTGGTGGGAAGGTGTCGAGCTTCAGAATGTTGAAGGTGTTGAAGGACCTTTGAAGGTCTGGATTCGTCGTGTTTGGACACTGGAGATGAGTGTCATCGGTCTAAGATAGACCTGATATATCTCCTCAACACCACAAAAAAGCATCGTAAGTAGAGCGGTGTGTTTGTGTTGTGGGTTTTATCTTGGATCAAGAGTTCCACATGATACAGCATGCAAGTACTTGACTCCAAATGCTGCCAATTCTATATATGTTGTTAGGTGGTTCTATATTTCCTCGTTTTTCACATTTTATTCCTTTTGGCTTTTCTTTTCTTTATTCTTCAACTATCGTTATCAACCTCATGTACGGACTCCCCAGATTCTTCTTTTTTTCTTCTTTTCAAATCGATTGTTATCTTATATACACAAATTGTTATGGTAAAACTTTTTAAAATACATAACTGCCATCCCTGGTATTTTTCTTTTTCTTTATTAATACTCCAAATATATGTCACTTGATGTTCAAATAACTATGACAACTCATCAGTTCCAATATACTCGCAATAATGGTATAGCATGTATTGCAATGTGTATTTATTATAATTCCCCAAAAATGAGACAAAAAGAAAGCCACTCTACTCCTCAATTGTCTTGATGCAGTCCCATTTGCCATCAAGGTTCTCCTTGTATAATGTCACTTTGTTATCCGCGCCGCTGACGGCCAGAACGTTCCCACTCAACGACCAACTAACTTTCCAGACAGGTGAATCGAAAGAAATGGTGTGTGAAGACCATTCGTTAGGCTTGGAGACATCTGAGGTCCAGATACGCACAGTCTTGTCCTGGGAAGCCGACGCAATGTATGATTTGCGAAGAACAGTAGGAGACCAAGCAACATCTCTCACCCAGTCCGAGTGACCAGTTAGAGCTTCACCATCTTGTATATAATTTTGGGAAGCGGTATCGTAGGTCCATAGTTTCAGTAAGTTGTCACAGCCACCAGTGACGAATCGGCGGATTCCGGTCGCCGCGGGAGTTGGTGTGCTGCTAACAATGGTGCCGGGGCTAGTAGCAGGTGCCCATGAAACCGAGTTCACACCGGTTTTGTGAGCCGGGAAAGCCTTGGAATCGAAGTTGTTGTCCTTGAATTCCAAGACACTGACGAAGCCATCAGATGATGCGCACGCTAAAAGGCAGCCGGCTTCGTGTGGTGACCATGCCACGATGTTGACTGAAGCTTTGTGGCGGGGAGTGTCCCAGACCTTCTGCCATTGGTTGTTCTGCTCGCGCCATATGAAGACTTTGCCATCATATCCAGCAGACGCCAGAATGTTTCCATACTTGGGGTGAGCCCATGATACACACCAGACAGCACCTTCGTGTCTATTGTTTACGCCATTATTTTTTAGTAGTTAGATATACGATGTCGCCGAGCTGTTGGTGATAAAAGATAGGCTTTGACTTACCCTCTTAGAGTTTCGACTAGTCTTTGCGACTCTCCTTCGATCTCGAAGATCTTGATGGTGCGGTCGCTCGAGCAGGTGGCAAGTCGGCGGCCGTAGTAATCGAGGACGGCATCATGCTAATAAGGTATTTCGTGAGTAAATAATCGAGCATGCTAGGTAGGGTTAAACTATATCATACAATCATGTCATCATGGCCAGTATTCGAGATGACTGGGGCTGCCTAGATGAATGAGTTAGCCCATAAGTCTAGCTTTCTGGAGCGTCATATTCGATGCAGGTTAGATGGTTATATACCATATTAGTGTGCAGTTTTTTGTAAATTGACTTATTGGAGATCGTGGATCGTTCGCCAGGCGAATTTCTTGTGTTGCTATATCGAATATTATCGCAATTGATCTCTGTATTCGATTGTGTTCCAATATAAACATTGTTCGAAGCTCCCCTAGACAGCTTGATACCAGAGCTGCACGAAGCTCTAGATTAGGACACGTCGTGAAGTGGGTCAGCGTATCATGTGATATGCTAACCCTTAAAGTTTCACAGATAATAGAAGTTGATGTACTCGAACTTTGAGCGAAATCATTATATCAAGTTATTGAAGAATTGTAATAATATAAACCTTCATACCTTTAGATCATCGAAAAAAGATAATCTTATCACAAACTAGCCTTTCTTTGCCATGGAATCGGAATCCGAAAATGTATCGTATTATCACATGTAAACTCGACAATAAATATCAATCAATTGGAGTCGGGTGACCATATAACCACGTTTTGTGCTTCAAGAATGATGCACCGGGTAATCTTTGGCCAAACTTCAACGACCTCGGCTCGCCCCCCAACCATTCTCAATGTATGTCAGTTTGATATAACTTGGAGTGTTTATACGCTCACATCATATTTCGACGTCTTTTAATCGACAAGTCTAATTTTTAAACACTTTTGGTATAATCAAACAAACAAATATTCTCATACATTATAAGCACCATGTCGGATTCTATGTGTGGAGGGTCTACGCCTTTCAAAGGCCTTATTCAACACCAAGATCAAGATCGTAGCTTACGACAAGATTCTCGCCAAATCCAAAACCAACAGGGCTCACAGGTGAGTTGGGTGTATAGTTTTTGTAGTGATGCGGTATCGTACATATATATTGACACAAAAGAAAAAGACATTCCGCAGTGGTGGCCCTTCAGAGTCATTGGATAGCCAATTTTACAATTTCATGTCTGGGGCCCCTATGCACAATGACTTTGGTGCGCTCCCAACATCAGGCAATCTACCAACTGTACAGATGCCGGCTATCAATAACGCACCTGATATACACCTGGCAAGCAATGTGAACTTACAGGCCACCAGCATCCACCCAAGCGTCCTTGCAATCTCAGCAGATGCTAGTGGTGCTGCTTCGTTCAGGACAGAAATGCCACAGCCTTTTGTGTCGCCAATGGCTGCAGCGCATATATACGGTCGTTTTCCTCATCAACATGCTATGCCTCAACCTATCAACCAAGTAGCAGCTTTCCAATCTGACGTAGATAGGTGGATGAGCGAGCACACGCAAGCGACACAAGATAGCAAGACGATAGATCTACAGGAATTCGAGACAAATCAAGACTTTAGTGAAGTCAACGATATCATGGATCAACTAGCAGAAGACTTATCAAAGGACCTGTCGATAACCAAAGAGGTTCCATCACCACCACCCGGAGGTTCGATGCGGACCGATACAGATGTCACTCTCCCGACAATGGAATCCGCACCAGACACGACTGTACAAGAAACGACAGTCTCGTCTGAAAAGGCTTCTGATATATCCGAAGTAGCACGACAGATTCTGGACTCCGTCAACCATGAGGATGATGACAAATGGAAAAACTCAACGTTTTTGGCACTAATGAGGGATTTTCGGGACGGAAACAAAGAAATCCTAGACGATAAGATTATGGAAAACACAACTAAATCAGGTTGAGTCGTGGAGTTGTGGAATTTTTAGATGCTTGAGTGCTGTTTCATCATATGCGGTGTCCAAACCATCGAGTCACGGAGGGTTGTTTGCCTGTAGTAGGACTAAACAATATAACATAGCAAGCCATTACCTTACATGCGATGAGGCGTCTCTCTAGTGGAGAAGTCTTTCTTTGTCTTGAGCATATGTAGATACATACATACAAAGTATTCATCCTGGGTAGATTGTAGGAGATGGTCGGGATTCGTGGTAATGATGGACTAGTTTAATTTCAGACCATATTGATATGTGCAAGTACTTATTACACAATTAGAATGACAGTTAGTAGCACCACATGTACGCCCGATAAGATTGAAGAAAAAATAGACCCAAAAAATTCAACAAGGACATGGGACTTGTGCATAGCCATATGCAGACACTTATGTGATACATGAAAAGTAGCGGTATCTTGACTTTGATGTGACCCTTCCAGGTGGATTGGGATCCATTCTGTTTCTGTTGTTTGTGAGCGGCGTTGTCAGGGCTTTCTCGACTACTGGCTACTCATAACGCTAATATTTGCTTCGGCGATCTGATTTAGGCTAAAGCGTATTGTGGTGTGTGAGTCATAACTCCGCCCCGGTCAAAAATGCGCCTTTCGATCAGCCAATAAAAGCGAGGCAGTCTAGGCCTTCTAGGGCCTAAATATTGCGGACCTGGAAGTACCAGAACTTTACAGGTACTATTGTGCTAACTTTTTCACTGCATATGTAGGAGGGAAAGTGTTAGGGAAGCTAGTATCTGATGTAGCTAGAGGTAAGTAGTACACTGGATGAAACTGATTACTAACTTGCACTACACAACTTGCGCATTTGACGAATTCGTACAAAACCACTGCATTTCGCATTGGGTATCATAAACTTTTGTTCTTCTTCTTTTTTTTTTTCTTTCTTTTTCTACAACCCAGAATTTTACACCAAGCCATATTCAGTCCATACAATTAAAATCGCCCAAGATGTGTTAAACAATCGATTTTATTCGTTTCGCTCCCTCCTTATTTTCAAATCTTCTCAGCTCTTCCTTCTAGGTCGATCTGAACTCTTTCACCCGACTTTCTAGTCTTCGAGTTCTTCTCAAACTTTCAATTTCTTTCCAAGACTTCTAGTCTTGTCTTTATTTTCAAAATGGTTTCCCCCCAGTGTTCTAAGCCTGTTGGCAACACCTGCGCCCTAACCGCTCCCGAATCGAGACTCCGTCTTGCCTCTACATCTAGCACGTAAAATATTGGTCACTATCTATACATTAAGTGTATACATACAATCAATCTATCACGACACATACAACTCTCTGTGTACATTGAGCACGGCGTTAACGACCCCAAGTTCCTCATCATGTTTGAATCCATCCAAATCAAGCAAGAAATGGTTGGCAAATCGCGTCCTCCCGTTCCACTCTTCAACACGCCTCTTGTGAATTCATCACCCGTTATGGATTTCGAAAGTAAGTCTTCCCAAGTTCATATTTACAAAGTCAACTGTACTCTAACACACTCCCTTTAGACGTTGATATGAGTGAATTTGCGCTGCTGGACAGCGCTTTTGCGCCCTTCCACAGCAGCACCAATGGCCTCACCCACCTCGGCACTGTCTCACCTCAAGATCTTGTCTTGTCGGACTCCTTTTCTGCGCCGGGCTCGTCGGCTCTGACTGCTATAACTACGCCTTCTCTGTACGGTGGATCGCCATCGTTCGAGCAGGTGTCCCCTAGTTTTGGCTCATCTGATCTTGACGCTTGCGGCACTAATTGGTACCCCTTGTTCCCCGAGGAGATAACCAGCTCCAAAGATGCGACACTCGACTCCCTCAACGCTGTCGATATCTGTCTGCCTGTCTCGCCCACCAGTGTGGATGTGTCTCCTGTTTTGTCTTCAGATAACCTGACATCACTTCCTGCCACTCCAACATCTCGTAAGAGCAATGCCTCTCAGCCCCCTTCTGTGCGTCACTCGGCCACTGCTGGTGTCAATGCCCATCGTCGCACCAAGCCTCTGCCTCCCATCGTTATCGAGGATGCTTCCGACACTATCGCCATGAAGCGCGCTCGTAACACTCTAGCTGCGCGCAAGTCTCGCGAACGCAAGGCGCAGCGTCTGGAAGACCTCGAGGAGCGCATCGTAGAGTTGGAGAAGGACCGTGACCACTGGAAGGAGCTTTACCTCGCAATATCTGGGACCACCAGTATCTAAATCGAATCTCTTACACAAAAGTTTATTGCTATCTATTTATATATTCCCGTAGTTCGCCATGAGGGCTGTTCAGCTGATACTACATGTTTTATAGCTTTATCCCCCTGATTATTTGCTTTGAAGTGTTATTTGCATATATAATTTCTTTAATATACACACTCATCTATACATATATGGCGTTGAAACATAGTGACTCTGAAAACTTCATCCTAAACAAATAGTAAACTGCCTTTGCTTTACTTTGATAGTCCATCCGTGCATCTTAATCCAGAAGCATTAACTATCTGGTTGTCAAACCTAGATACATGGTTCAATACATGTCTCTTGGGTTCGATATCATTCTACAGTAATTATATTATGATCATGTGTCTTCAGTTATTCTCGCATTCGGAAGCTCGGTGAAATACAACTGCTCGTACGAAGACTTTTGGAGGTTGATGGGTTACTGCGGGATCCTAATGAACCCACGAGGTGGCTGGGCATGTCTCTGGATATCGAGTTGAGATTCAAGACTCATACGTTTAGTATCAGATGTCCAATGTGATGGGTGTTGCTGTACAAATCTGTAGCTTAGAAGATATAGCTCTCGTGATAATTGACAATCATAATAGAGCACTAACCGTATGACGAAAGAATAAATATGAAGAGGGACGAAAGACTACCATTACATCCCAACTAAGATATCTTTGTGGAGTAAATCAATGATGCGTAGATATATTGGAATCTACTATCTGCCTACCTCTAGCTTTAGCTTTGCTAAGCACTAAAGGTGTCTTTCTTTTGTCCGACTTCCTAACAGCTTCAACCATTCCCACTATGTAAATATCTAGCAATGTATGTACGCTGCACTACAGGACTACTGACATTGCCTTTCAGAAGAAGATAGACCGGCAGATATTGGTGAAATAAGATAAGATAATGGATACACACGCAGAAGACCATATGACTAGTATGTAGATTTTAGAATAGTAACAAGCAATTACACAAGAGTAAGATACACAATGTTTTAACCTTTGTTGAGCCTGAATTTGGTTTGGATGTGAACTAGGTCAAGCCGGGAAGGGCCTAATATCCTTGAATTAGCTTACCCTTCCCTGAGAGTTAAGCAACATAGTTGGTGTCATCAGACTGAATTCTTTCTTGGTTTTTGTTTTCTGTTATATCTTTTGAACCGAGTCTCTATTGCTAGTCTATTTCACTAGTGCCTCTCGTGCCTGTCATCTAGTTGGTGCCTGCTGGCTTCTGAGTCCGACTTGCTATAAGTTTCTGACTCTGTGACTGGTCCTGGTGTTTCGAGTTAAACATGTACCTTGAGTGATGGGAAGGGATTACTTGTGGCTCTTACCCTGACTGTATGGTAGATAGGATGGAACTTTCCTAGCAAATCTAGACGGATAGCATGACTGCTTATCCGTGACTGTGTACCGCCTTGTCAGTCAAGTTCCTTTAACAGTCTATAGTACAGTGTGTTCGTGATGCAGAGATAAACTTAGCTTCTAGGTTTGAACTGTTTTGCTATCCGTTAGTGGTGGTTGGCAGCTATCTCTTGATATTTCTTTTGAGCTCTCAGGCAAAGTCGGTAGCATTTCCGAGCTTGTCTAGCCAGTACTGGAAATTTGAAAAAGGGTGATATGAAGAGGCCTGGGCTTTGCTGAATCATGTTAAGCAAAGAAAGGTATTGTTCAAAGCTAGCTGTGCCTGGGGCAAAAGTCCCGGCTGGTTTGGGGAAATAATGGGGGCGAAGTATTCAGCAGTAGATGGTAGCATGAGCTGACATTAGTATCGAAATGACTTGACAAGTTGACATGTTGTTCCTAATACGGATGTACAGCCCTGCGACACTGGGAAAGGTTCAATGAAGTCCTTAGCTATCTTTGATCATTGCCGGAGGATAGTAGGCCTCTCGTCTGTTCTCTCTAGATTTTATTTTTCCCAACGGATAGAGCAGTCAAATGCAGATATCTATTCATCAGGTGTGAGACTTGACGAAAGGTCTTAATGAGATATTAAATTCTCGCTGCGGTATGCCTAGGTGTACCTTGAGATGGGAGCTGTGAATGTCTCGGATCACCTAAGTTCATAGTGATTCAAGCAAGGAATCTATAGTTGGTCCTCCATATCAGAGTACCTTTGCCATCTAGTCCGAGCTAACTGATCTACCATGATGGTTCTGATTTCAAGGTAAGCCTTGGACTTTAACCAACAACTGATGGAGTCTAGTGCCTTTGACCAAGATGGCTGGTATCAATGCTTGGATTGTTCTAACTTCCCATTAGAAATCCCAGCTTTTCTTTCATGATTTATAACTCCCACGAGCCTATATTTCCGGACTATACTCTGTTGAACCATACCAATTTCATTATATCCAATCTGAATTGGTCATTCTTTGCCTGACGTTACTCGCTCTCAGATTGCGCCATGAAATCTTCAAGACCACAACTTTGAATGATATTCTCTGGTCTTACAATACCTGTATCTTGCTTTTATATTCTCACCTCTGTACGCATCTTTCACTCGGATTTTTAACATGCTTGTGTCTTATGCTTTCCATAAGAAAACACAATGCCAATACCTGCTTTCTTTCTGGGATATGTCTCCCATGACTCGGAGCTTCCCGGACTCTATTAAATTTTAGTGCTTCATTTATATGAAGGCCTCGACTCTATCTCTTAGTTTCCATACTGATGGTCCTTCTTGTGATCATCAGAACGCAGCTTTCTTGAAGGCTCCATTCCTGCTCTTAGGCTTTCCAGAGCACATATCAAGTTTTTGTTTTTCTTTAGTTTCCTTACTAGAGCTGTATCTTGCATATGTTATTTCTACCTTGTCACACCACATTCTAGTATTTTAGTTTTGGTCTTTTGTTTTTTTCTTTGACTTGATAGTGATGATGCTTTATATAGTCTATATAATATCTAAGAGTTCCCTTTTGACTCTTCTTTATCTTTATTGATATATTCTTCCTTTAGCTAAACAATCAATATACTTGCTTATATCACGCACTCTCACACTGATCAGGCTTCGATTGGAACGCAGATTTCCTTGGGAAAAAAAAGGTATAACTACGGACAGTTGTCTGTCTATAAAATATACAAGGTGTTAAATTCAGCGCAAGAGAGTCCACAATGGAACTGGGGTGTACCACGCAACTGGAGTTTGCAATGAAATTATGGCTGAGTATCAAGAACTAAAGGTCTTTCTAGCTACGGGAGGAATGCGTCCTTACTTGTATCCAAGTTCCGTCGGTCTAATCGGCATCGTATCTGCGTTCATTTACTCTGTCCTGTACATGACCGGTGATGGCTTCTTCTCTTATTGTCCTATTCATTGACGTTTACAAGTGAACATACGTGGTGATGCATTAACCGAGTTCTGAGTCGTTCAGAGGAGCGTATAGTGTAGTGACCAACAGTGATGGCATGTACTAGCTGGAATGGGAAAGTTTTATACACAAGGACTTTTTGTTCGAGTCAGACAAGAAGGTAGTAAACTAGAAGATGTGATAGAAGGGTTAGGGTTATATCGGCTACGGTTTGACCATGGCCAGTTTTGCATGCAGGTATGTATATAGGGGTGTTGTCCCCCTCCCGTCTTTGAAAACCCAAGAAGATATTGAGCCGTACTACTGGCTAGATGAAGTATCATTGGAAGATCCTCTCATGAGAATATGAGAGCCAGGTATTGTTTCTTGAATTAGGGGTAGACCAAGAAATGGACAAGTTTTGACTGAAGTCTTTACAACGTTGTTAAAGCATATATTTTTTTCTGGTTTGAAGCAGCAGACTCAAAACTTCAAAGTGCAAGAATATAGTCTCTTATATATATCGGAACGTCTCAACTACAAAGCCGCCTAAAATAACATTCCTGCCCCCTTCATGGTAGCTGATGTGATAATTTTTACTTTCGTGGATCGTTACAGTGAGGAGGTGCCTAAGAAAGAGATGTGATATGGGAAAGATGGCAGAAAGCCTATAGTGTCGACCCTTGAGGTCTAGAATAACAATCGAAGCTTCTTGTAGGGAAAGACGTATCTTAGATATTCATAGAACGAATGGCTTATATGGGAATAAAGAAGAAAGATTCAAGTATAGTAATTAAAAGAATAAGAGAAGGAATATGACCTTTCCGAAAAGACGTGACCTGATAGCTACAAGAAGAATAGTTAGTATGAAAACTAAGGGCGAGAGACGAGACCGCTATAGTAGATAATTACTAAGGGACAATAAAGGCTGAAAATGACAAAGTTACAAGAACAATATCTACTGAAGGAAAACGACAACGGGACACCGCCAAGACTGACAACACTAAGAATATCTATAGCGAGATTTTGGTAAGTTCAGTGAGCAATTGTTAATCCAGAGGGTACAATAAGGAATTCTCAAGGACCGGAAATTCATCAACTATTCGTGAATCTTTTGATTCTGATGAGTATCAAGGCAGAATGGAGGTCTAACTTGGTATGAGTTTTTACCTTAGAGATCTCACTCAGGATCTCGTTGCTGAGAGTATGAGGCTATGCCTCCTTGGTTATCTTCTGGAGGCTGATATATTCTGCACAGCAGGATAAACTGCCATAGGCGTTCTTGACGGATAGAACGGAAGATGTGTTGGATGAATAGGAAGCACGGATAAAGCCTATGTCTGTTTATCGCATAGAATATTGACAAACCCTCCACAAGATTAAACTAGGTTCAATACATTCTTATATCTCGTTTCCCTTCTATCGTAAAGGCCTAAAGCTCGCCAGTAAGCATCTCCCTGGCTTCGATGCTACATGTAGATAGGGACCGTTTCCACCTATATGAGTTTAGTCTTGGGTTCTCTCCCTCCTGCGTCAGTCTCAACTTCCTTCTTTTGGACGACCCAGTTTGTTCGAAACTCTCTTATATCGTGACATATATTCATTTCTATTGAATCATAGGCCAACAGTGTGTTCCCAAATACACGAATATCTGTCATCTATCTGATCTGGCTTTTGTTGGGCTTTTTTACTTCCTTTCTTCTCCATGCCTAGTTGGATTCTTCGTTTCTTCCTTATCCTAGTTACATGTACACTCTTTATCCAAGTATATAACATCTCTCACCATATTTCTAAGTTATAAGTCCTCCCTCGTATGTCAAGTCTTGTTGCCTTGCTCGTAATAGTAGTATTATGCAACTCGCTATCATTCCCACTTCCAGGGTCTTATTTTCCGAACTAAACCGGCCGGGCTATTCGGTCCTTCTGGTCCTGTTTCACAGCGGCCTCAAGAAAGAAGTCTAGAAACTCCTAGCCAGAAGAAGGCCCCTCCAAGTAACTCACTCGCTGATTACGCTGCCCTTTGCATCCAATCCGACAACCTGGGAGAAAACAGAGACCACATGGACATTGTCGACCTCACAAATAGACCTCTCCTACTCACGAATGATAACACAGTTGTAGGCACAGCGCTAACTTTAGAAGATTCACAAAAGGAATAGTGAAGTCTTTCAAAACATACAACCTTTACTGTGAAAGCTCTTAATTGCAAGAAATTAAGTTGTGCAATCACAAGAAGTCAACTTGGCCGAAGAGAAAAGATCTTCTGAGCTTTAAGCTATGGTCTCGAAAGTGAAAACAATTCTGAGATATCATATTTGAATCCAACAAAGTGAAAGCAGCAGGAAAACAAATATAGATTATGTTGAACTGTGAGCAAGAAGAGAATCAAGTATTTTTCTGTATAGCCAAATAGATTGGTCTCTGTGCTTATCTATTCTCAATGAAGAGTTGGTCAGATAGCTGTCTATAGCTAGGTTACACAAACTAAACTTTTGAACTTCAGTGGCATATCGCCATCTTACTACAATGACAAATTTTGACTCGTGAACAGACTGACAGATTTAGGAGGAAAACGAAGGACGCACCATTATGAGTCTTCAAGAGAGCAGGGTATAATACAGAAGCTAGATATTCCAAGTGAGCCGTTTTACGTCATCGTGCTGTGGTATACCTGTAGGTAGAAGTTTAGTAGTAATTCAATCTTTTATTGAGCTACTTTTGGGTTGTATACTGATAGCCACGAATGCCTATAGTTACATATTTCAGTATGTGTCTCTGCAATTTGTAGTATGTATCAAATGATGTATATTATCTTAGAAACCACTAGATAATCGTACCATAATACCGTTCCAGGGACTTAATTTTTTTTTCATCAGTTTTATGTAGATATTTAACACTTGAATATGAAAGTTTGTTGAAGTATCCATGATGATTCGATCGCGTTCCACAATATGGCATGATTGCATGATTGCATGCCTCAATCTCAATCTTCTTAGCATCATCGCTGCACCGTGATATTCATGGACGGTAATATCCATGCATTCTCATGCATCTTCTCTATACGCACAAGATATGCTTCTACGCTATCTCTCTTTCCCATAAGTATTTCCTATAAGTAGGACCGCAAGGGCACCTCATGAATCTAGAACCTAGAATAGACAATACAAGCCAGTCAAGTTACAACTACAGATATCTACTTCCAATTTCCTGTATTAGTAACTCCAAGGGGATATCTTCATAGCTCTATAGCTCCATAAGATTAATGAATTAAAAAAAAAAACTAAGAAAAACTCCAAGGGGCAAAAATCTTACAAAGCAGGCAATCATATATATCCCAAGGTTATGTTTTAGCATGATTGCAGATGTCGAGAGTGAAGATATCCAGTTCTCTATCCAAATTCTCTATATACCTTAGACATGGGGTTATCCTTCATTCTTGATTTTGGGATCCCCAATAACCAAATCCTTCTCATGACTCGAGATACCATAGCTTTACTATCTTTATCTCTTTAATTTCACCTTTTACTGACTATAAGTCTTGTGGACCTCATTCTCCTCTATTTCTTATTTATATACCATGACAAATACGATCGCAGAAGACAAAGTCAGATGACAATTTCGAGATTCTGATATGTATCATAATTGGTATTCCAAGTCTTTGGTTTGATTTGATCTGACTTTCTGAAAAGCAAGATCCATTATTTTCTGAGAAGCATAATCTGACTAAGTAACTTTAATAATTTATATATATGTCTGCCTCCCTTGATCTCTATGGGACTGTTTAGCTAGACTGATACTTTCATGAAATTTCTCCAATCTTGAAATCTTGCTTCTTCATATCGTCGTTTTTAGCCCTTTATCAACCTTCTCTTTTCCCCTTTGCTCTTTTCGTAGCAAAACAATAATCCTCATGTAATCTGATTCCCCCAAATGGTGTGAAATCCTCAAGTACCTCAACACTCTTTCCCGTATTGTCCTTGAAACCGATGTTACCAATTTGACTATAGTAGCTGTGCTCTCCTAGTATCATGAGACTGATGTAGGTGAAGCTTTACCTCCAGTTTCATGCTTCTCAAAGTCTTTATCTATAGCTGAGTGCGATTATGGAAGATGACGAACTATCTGCCATCATTGAGGCAGTTCGAGAGTTCTTGCCATGATCATTTCTCCTGACCCTCTTTTCACTACAGTTATGGAGCCCACTAATCCCCTTTCTATCACCAGCGAAAGAGTCCTTAATGTACGTTATGCGAGATGGTCTCTAGATTTTGCTGAAGTCCCCTACGTCCTTGCCTACCGCATGAGTTCTCTAAACAGTAGAGCAAACGCTCAAACTCTTACATGATATAAAACACTCTGACCGTCCACCCTCAAACGCCGAAAACATCTAACCGTTCATCACTCCGGAGCCAATGGTATGTATTGTAGATCTTCCTTCCTCTTCTAATGAGAAATATTTCATCAAGTGGAAAGGTTCAGACAATCCCAAAGACATCACTTGTCATGGCCAAAGGGAGGGTCATGGAGCGGAATACACGAGAGAAGTATAAACCTACTAGAGGCCACGAGTAGACTGAATTTGATGGAAAATGGCAGAGGAGAGGGTTTTTTTTTAAATTTTTTGATAAGTAATCTTATAGAGCTATAGAGCTTCAAGATATAAAAGTAACAACACAATAAAACAAATAAAGCAAGTTAAAACAACAGACAATAATAGAAGAACAAGCATAAACAATAAACAAAACATGAAGACAAAAAGAAAAACATAAGGAAATCAATAACACAATTCTTCACCAAGAAGTGCGAGTGGTTCACCCTCACCAATAACCTTATCATTGGTCACTTCCACCTCCACCGCCTGACTTCTCTCCTCAACTTGTCTCCATTCCCTTCCACCTATGCCTGTTTTGTTGAGAAATATCAGCAAGGCTTGCTGGTGCTTCGCCTTACTGAATGAAAATCCTCTATCTTGATCTCACCATCACACGCCTCTTTCAATTATTATCGTTGCTCAAGCCACATATCACAAGCCAGCACCAAGTGCCGCACAGTTTCAATGTCCTGCTGACAATGCCGACACATGCTACTCGATACTTTGCCTATGGTCTTAAGGTACGGCAGGTAAGCGCCCTTCCCCGTTAGAAGTTGATAGTAGGCT
>LJZU01000343.1:0-12830 GCA_001513805.1 Davidsoniella virescens
TAGCTATTAGAGCTCCATTTCCACCTTAATAAAATTGAATGAAAAAAAAAAAAAAAAAGTAAACTACCGTTCTATATATCTTGTTATTTTACTTGCATACTGTGCAACTTTGACCGTGCGAAAGTCGCGTCTCCGTGCGCAACGGGTACAAGTTTGTGGAGTGATGCCTCAGGCACTAGCAGCCAATACGCGTAACCGCCACATTGCTCCCCACATTAACGCCACACAGAATATAGGCCTTTCGTATAGGCCTTTCGAGTGCTTTGAGTGCTCAACGCAGTGTGGTCTACTATACTTCAAGTTGCTAGCCCCTCAAGTCGACAGCGCCACACAAAGTACACGGTGCGACGAGCTGTAGCGACAAGCATTTTGGTCTTTGGCTTGTTCTAAAAGCTAGAGCAACTTTGGGCTCCTTTGGTCGCTCTTTCTGATCAAAATCCTGTCCTATACTAATTGGTTCCCTACATCCTGATTTCGATTTCATACCGTTCTGTCTCTTCTTCCAGGACAAACCTTCGATCTTGTTATCTTTGAATTTTTTTTTGGACTGTCATCACCACCGCCCCTCCCATCGATCAATCGATCGGCTTGAATATCTGCTAATTTGCTTTTTTTCCCCCCTCTCTCTTGGCCCGACTTGACTTCGAGTTTCTATCGTATCTCGCTCGCCTGCAATTGACGCCTCTGAGTGGCCGAAGTCTTCTGTTATTTTCCTGTTTCTCTGCGTTTCGTCGCAGGCTGCTTCGAAGCTGGTGTTGAGCGAGAGCCTGCGCCTGGGGCCAAACCTTGCTCTCTCAGCTGTGCGCTGTGGCGAGAGAAGGAGCTCGAAGACCTCCAACATCTGACATATTGATATCGTCGTTGTTGCTGTTTATAGCTCGCTGGACTTGTCCATATATCGGCCCATCCTAACCCGATTTTTTAGCCCGCATTCTTGTGCTATACTAGAAGCCTTAAAATCCGCGTTTCAACCATTCGAGAGACCAAATTATCGATCTGATCGTCCTTGCAAATCTATAATACGATCTTGCATCGCGTCCGCCATTTATATATTTTTTGACCGACCGCTTTCTATCCACTGTAAGCGCATTGCTAGCCTGTCTACTGTCTAATGCTACAGGCTTTATAAGCATATTCGCTGTTGATTACCGAAGCGAATCTTCCTCACTTGTCCCCCAAAATATACGTGCTGGACATCTTTGTCTGCACCGCACGCCCCAAGCACTACATCGCTTTTTGATAGAAGCGCGTTTTATAGTTGCCTCCTTGCCAACCGACACCATTCGAACCTTTTACAATATTTTCTTCCCATCCTTCATTTTTCGCGACTGCCGTTGCTGCGGCGTGATACTCGACTTGCCTTGCCTTGCGCTGCACCATCGGTTTGAACGTTTCATTTCTGTCGACGCGCTATCGCACCCCGGATTCCAATCAATTTGATCGCCTTATCCACTGAAGCGAAAAAAGGGCACACCTCATAACGCGCCTAATCCATCACACTTCCGACATACATTTCTCGTCGGCCTCTAATAAAATGAATGCCAACGTCAATATGGCGATGAACCCGCTGGGTCCCGTCGGCTCTGTCATCCCCATGATGAACAACGGCATGGTTATGGGACAGCAACCACAGCCTCAAATTGGGCAGCAACCGCAGCCAGGCCATATCCAAATGCAACAGGCACAATCTCAAGGACCGCCGCAACAGCAAGTGCCGGGCCAGCCAATGATGCAGCAACAGCAGCAGCAACAACAGCCACACCCACAGCATCCAATGCAAAACCAGCAGCAGCAGCAGCAGCAGCATTCCCAGCGTGCGCTGATGCACCTAGACACTCAACATCGTGCCGTGCTCAACTCGTATATCTACGAGTATTTTATGAGATCGGGAATGTATGACTGTGCTCGCCCTCTCGTCCAAAATGAGAAGTACAGCGTGCAACATGGTGATACCAACCATGGAAACGATGACTCAATGGATACCGACAACAAGGACGATGTCAAGCCTCCTAGAGACTTGCCTGAACCTAACGTACACACATCTTCATCGGAAAACTCCTTCCTGCTCGAGTGGTTTGCAATCTTCTGGGATATACACAATGCTTCTCGACAGAACGGCAAACACGTCCCTCCGATTGTTTCGCAATACGTCCAACACACTCAGGTTAGTAACTCGGAGCTGAAAAACGCAGGCAGCCTCCAATGATGGCCCACACACTAACGAACTGGCTTAGAGCCGCACGAGACAGGTTTCGCAGCATGACCTTTTGCGTCAGGTGCGTGATGGCCAAGGTGGCCCCCAGATTTATGCCAACATGGTCCGTATGCCGAATGGTACTATGGCAATGATGAAGCCTAACCCGTCTTTATCTCGTACTGCTATGGTCAACAACAGCGCGTAAGTATACTCTTCAATCTCACCTGCACTAAGCAAGCAATACGCTAGGGTAATAAATTAACATGTTGAATAGCGGCCAAATGATGCTTCATCAGAATAAGCATCCCATGCCTCGTGATGGAACTGGTATGGATGCCAATAGAGACCGCCCCCAATCTCCAGGTGGCCCTGAAAATGCCTCTTCGCCATCCAAGAAGCCCCGTGTCGATGGCGGGTTCAACCAAAATCAACAAAACATGATGATGAACGGTCGTCCTGGCCCGGGTCAGATGATGGGCCAGCAAATTCCTGGTGGACCCAATGCTCAAAACCAGCAAATGCTGATCAACACTGGCAACCTGACGGCACAGCAAATGCAGCAATTCAGCAATAGCAACCAGTCGAAATCTATCGCCACATACGCTGCCCATCTTCAGCACCACCATGGACAACAAATGCCTGGCAAGCAGATGCCCGGTGGACCTCAGGGTCAGAATTCTCCTATGATGGCACAAGGCCCAGACGGCCCCATCAGCGGCATGTACAACGGCGGCAATGAGATGAACCAAGGCCCTACTGGCATGCGCCCCAACCAGCCCGGCCCTAACCCTGCCGGAGGCCAAAGCAATCATGCTCTACAGGACTATCAGATGCAGCTTATGATGCTTGAACAGCAGAACAAAAAGCGCCTTCTTATCGCAAGACAAGAGCAGGATAACATGGGTGGTATGCCCCGCCAGGACGGCCAGAACGCTCCCGGCCCTGGAGGTCCTAACCAGTTTCCTGATGCCTCTCCGCAAAACAAGCCTGGTGCCTCGCCAAACCCTGCAGACATGAAGCGTGCTTCTGGTCAGCTGAACAATGTTGGTATCGCTTCGCCCGCTCCAGCAGATGGTGCTCAAAACCAAGGATCTCCCAATCCTGTCAACTTTATGGGTGCTAATGGCGATATGAACAATGCCATGAGCCACAACTTTCTAGTGGCAGGTGGCCAAATGAACGGCATGCGGCCACCAAATGCCCATCCTAATAATGCTTTTGGACCACAAATGACTCCCCAGCAGGTCATGGCCAGACAACAAGGCGTCGGCGCTGGCCAGAACCCTCAAGGCCAATGGCAGCAGAATGGCATGAATGGCAACCAGATGATGCAGTCTGGCCAACCACCAAATCAGCAACAGCCTGGCCAAAACCAACCGGGGGCTGTCCAGGGCACCCCACAGCAACGGACCGCCGCAATGCCACCTCCTTCAGCACCGAACGCCATGAATTCTCGGACGAACACTTCTTCACCACAGCAAGGAACGCCTGCTCCCCCTACGCCACAACAGCCGACTAAGCCTGCCCCTAAAAAGAATGACAAGAAGACCACTAAGACTAAGGTAAGCTTTCAAAATTACATTCACACATGTGCCATGTACCTTACTAACCTGTGATTTTTACAGGCTGCCACCCAAAAGAAGGGTGGTGCTGCTGGCGCCACTCCTGTTGCCGACACTGGCGACGTTGACGCCCCTACACCTGCGACCCCTATCACCCCTGCTAATACTACCAGCTTTAAGTCTAATGCGCCTCAGCCTGGTGGCCCCCAAGCGGCGATTCCCAACTCGCAACCATCGACAGTACCCAACGTGGTACCTCCCGCCGGTGCTGTCACGCAGCCTCATGCCGATCCAGGCTTCAACGTGGATGGCAATAATAGTATAGCAGTATGTTATATATCTCGGAACTGCCCGTTCAAGTAGTCAACTAACTCTTTTCTTCTTAGGTCAACTTTGGCGCGTTCGAGCTTGCTGATCCCCTCAGTGGTGACAATGTCCTCGAGGGCTTCGATTTCGATGCCTTCATCAGAACCGATGGTGAAGGCACTGATACATTTGATTTCGTTAGTTTTCCTATTAACTGATAGCACTGAGATGAGTAGTACTGACTAGGTGTTAACGCAATCCTACATTTTTAGAACAGCTGAAGCACCCGTCTCAGTTTATTACTTCTAGTTACAATACCCCAGAATAAGATACTGCATATATATCTAAAAGAGAAATGCGACAGACATGCTGAAAAAGATATCCTCGCTTTGAGGATATATCGGCATTCGAATACCCACACGATCTGGGCTCTTTTTCCTTGATGAAACTGCAGCTTGTGTAAGTCATAATAAACACAGCTGTAGCCTGTCGGTACAGAAAGTGTAGGTACTATACTAAATTTCCTTTGGTCGTCTCACGTTTGATGCATCGCATCCCTTTGCTCTTTTTTCTTTTTTCTTTTTTTTGTTCTTGTCACTCATTTATCCGGCTTGGAGATGAGTGGTTGGGATTTGCTTCTTCTTCTATTCTTGTCTCATCTTCCTTCTTTATTTTCTTCTGTTCATCGCACTTCGAAAAATCGGTGTGTTTTGATTTATTCTGTTGAAATTGCGCCGTTATTTATCTTTCTATATTTTCCTTCGTTTCCTTGATCTTTGATGCTATGTTATTTTTAGCATTCAATCTTCACGCAATCCTTATCACCTATTGCGTGCCTGTTTGTGTTGAACTTACCTTTTTCTTTTTGCTTATGGCTGACCCAACTCTTGCAGTGTCTTTGTATAGTTGGATTCGTGCTTATTTTTATCTCTACACCACTTCTATCTATCCTGCGATTTTCGTCATCTTTTATTCTTTGTCGACCTTTCGAGTCCGTCTATCCTTTCTACAGTTTTTTTTTTCTATGCCTTTTCACGGAGTTAGGTGGTAGTGCGATGATAGGGCTTTCACTTTTTTCTATTTCTTTTCCCCAAGTTATTATTACACCTACTTCCTTTTTTCCCATTGTGCTTTTTTGTTCCATTTGCTTCTGATTATCTGATCTTACTTTCCAAGACTTACATACGCTATCCTTTTCTTTCTAGTGCTATCGAATCCCTATCAGGTTGTTTTCAACTAAAATATTATTACTGGTTTTTTTGTCATATCTTCTCTCCAATGTTGTCGTAAATTGAAGCTTCAATACTAAGCAATACTTTTGTGATTGTGGTATAAATAAACCAACTCACATCAATAGGACTGTATGGTTCTATCACGCAAAAAAAATGTGTCCTTATGCATAGTCATGTTCAAACTTGCCTGCATTCGTTATCATATAACTTGCAAAATTTAATCTCTCCCTCTCTGTACAGAAATATCACGATGGTGATATACGTGATATCCATAGGCTATCAAGTTCACATCTCAACTAGTTTTTCCTGTGCTATATCATCAATGAACTGGTTTGATAGTGTATGACATGTTTCGTTTCATCTCGAAATATGTTGGTGTGATATTCGATCACCGCTTTGCACAAAAGTCTGATTAGTGATGAGATGGAAGTCAAGATGGAAAAGAGAGATCTAGCAAGCAATGATTATTGTATGAAATACAGTATCACATGAAACTGGAATTCAAATTTGAATCACGCTCCCTTTCATCTACTGACATGCATTCTTAATCATTTGTTGGCTCGTTCTTATCCTCTCCATTAGTCGTGTCATCCCCCTTCTCTTTTGCCCATCGATGTATGGTGATACATAAGTTTGTGCCTGACAGGCTTAATTTGTCTTTTCTTCATAAAACCACTCAGCTCCCAGGAGGAGGGGGGGGCATATCTTCCTCTATACCCATAAACATGTTTACTAATACCAAGAATTCACTAGACTTTACTTGCAAAGTTTGAAAACATTTGTACAAAGTTGTTACCTTGAGATACAGATAATCTTTTAGACTTCGAAGCTGAGCTGCATCAACTATGTGCCGAGAACCAGGCACCGAGGGCTCAGATCACTCAAACAGCCCCGCCTCCTGCTCCTGAGACGGCTCGCCCAAGACCTTTGCTGAGAGACCTAGTCACCTTCTCCTGTAAGTGTGTCGACTACTGTTTCTGGAAGACACAAGCAGCTCAGAAATTGAGCGTAAATGCCTTGATCATATGGAAACCACACGGCCAAGAACGCCTACATCTTTAAGTTTGGGCTTCAACCGTGATGAGAAACTCAAGATAATTGATCAAAGAAATTTCTTACACGGCGGAAAGATGCTTGTTAGGACAGCCTTGTTGTTTACCTGAGGTTGAAATTAGCTTAGCCCTTTTGATATGATCACAGAAGAGTCAATGGATGGATACATACCATAGAAGCGATAGTGGTGATTGGAACGTCGGGGTTTTCGAAATGATATGTTATTGCGTGCTGAATGGCAGTAGCCAATGAACACCCGGTGGGTTGTCCATTTTTGTGAAAAGTGATGAGGATATCGGGAAAAGAAGAATATTGGTTGGGAAATCTGTCATGAAAGCCACTCAGTTAGTGCATTTGGTGCAATGCGGAGCACCATCAATATAATATTCATCAATATAATATTATGGGGCGTTACACGCATATAGCAAGAACGGATTGCCGAGAGCGTTTTTTTTTCTTCTAACATGAGTTTTGCCGGTTTGAGACCGGTCCCCCCTTGAGAGAGCTGCTATGGGTAATGTTCGATATCCTGGGAGGATAGAGACATCATTCAGGTATCTGAAGCTAGATGGGATGCAAATAAGAAGGGGCTCTATGTAGAGTAGAAACAAGATCGGCGAGGACTTTGACGGAGGCCGTGTGGGATCGCACAAAATTCGCTCAGGTGGTCGTCAGGCCGGGGGCGTGCAAGTTCGCTGCCCACTACCGGGCCGATAGGTCCGGCTATCCTTGTTTCCTGGGCCACGCATCTCTAACGTTGTCGACAAGACGCTCGACTAGATCAGTCGTTGCACGCTTGGCAAGGGCTTTGAAGTGTTTGAGGGAGACTTTGAACTGAAGTGAAATTTATGGTGAATGGTGGTATATATATGTAACTGCAAGTGACGAACTACATATGGGAGGCGATCATTTGTACCGATATTTAGCCGGTGCTATCCGTAAGCATTATATTCGAGCATTCTTGTCCATCGACCTAGCCAATTTGTTATATATGTATACCATAAAAAGCTCTATAATCGTTTGAAACGATGAAATCGACAATATTGTTTTATCAAACGACTTGCTCCAGGTGGCGAAGCTATATGCGTTTACCACGATGTACAGCAAGTGTATCACTAAGAACAGTCCGGCCATTTATGTCCTCACCACATAATCTATCTGCTCTGTCGCCAAAAGTACTGCTATTGAAATCGACGGCAGGCGCCTCGTTATATAGTTCCTACGAGGACATGAGCACCCAACAGGAAGAAACACGATCTTTATTTCTGGAATGGAAAAAGAATCCTACCGCACCCCCACCATCGCCTGTAGTATTTGCATTCACACCAAGCCCTGTATTTACTCTTGGTCGGCGCATGCATGAAAATGATATATCAGCTGCTGAACGAGCGACCTTGACAGCGCCGTTGTTATCCCGAAACCTCAAAGCTTCGACTTCATCATCTTCCCTAGCCTCATCACCCAGCCTCGAGGTCACTGAAGAGGCAGAAGAGATGGAGCTCTCATTAAGACCGCGCATTATCCCCAGCACCCGGGGCGGGTTGATGACATATCATGGGCCAGGACAGATAGTTCTGTGGCCCACCATCGACCTGCATTCCCCAATACACCGTAACTTTTCCGTGCGAGACTATGCGCGTCTTCTCGAAAACACAACGCAAAGCGTCCTTGCCACAGTCTGTGGCATACGCACGATGTTAGACGAGGACGAGCCAGGAGTTTGGCTGGTGCCTGATGTGCAGCGTGGGCTTGGACAGCGTAAGATCGCGGCTATGGGCGTACATCTTAGACGCCATGTTACTGGACTTGGTGTGGCGGTCAATATGGATGTGGCTGTGGTAGGTGATCAAGAACGTAATCCATGGGCACGGTTCGTGCCGTGTGGTATCTTGGATAAGGGCGTGACTAGTGCGAAAGTGGAACTGGGCGAGAGATGGTTGGACAGATATAGACTAGAGTTTCCGCGAGCTTGGGCGCAGGAATTTGCGGGTAGAATCGGATTAGACGACGTCGAAGAAATGTGAACCATCCCCCAACGGGTTTGTTGCAAAATTGAAGTAGGAAAACATATATCAGATAATGTTTTCATAGAAAGAATATATATCTGACATGCTTCGTATGTCTGAAAGTGTACGGTATAATAGATAGTCTTGGAAGTCAGGATCTTGAGCAATTCACAAGTTATTCATTACATTATTGTGTTTCTGATATCAGTTTACACAGGGCTGTTGCTGGCCGTCGGACGCACCAAAGTTATCGATATATCCATCTTTTAGAACCTCGTTGATGCCTTCCAAAGACTTTTGAAAGTTCATAGCGACAGCGTAAAGAAGTTCCAGCCGAGTCTGTGGAGGAAGCCAGCGTGATCCATCGACACTAAACTCATTATCTTCTGGCTCTATACCAGGTAATGGCCTATCATCCTCATCGCCATCGTCATAACCATCCTGATCTTCGAGATGATTAAAGTTACACTCGAGATCATCATCATCGTCGTCCTCTTTGCTACTTTTGTTGGATGCCTCGTCATCGTCATCGAGACCGGCCAGACCGCGCATTTTGTCAAGCATGTAGTCTCGATTTCTATCGATTATGGCGCGTAGCCGTACGAGGTCTGTGTCTCTAACAGAAAATTCGTCAAGTCCAGTGACGGGTTCGTCTGAAACTACGTCTTTCTTTTGTATCAGACTGGCAAAGATGTGATCCAGTTTACGTAGTACTTTGAAAGTTGGAATGGGCTCGGGGCTCATTGATTCGATGTAAGAAGTGAAATTAGTTAATATTTCAAATAGGTACGGAACTTGTAAGGCAGCTAAGGTTTGTTTCAGTCTTATATATACACTGCATGTATTCTGGTGAGTGACTTACGAGTTCCGATGTACCACAAGAAGTTGACTAACTGATCAACGTCATTACATAGCTCTCGAAAGTTGGTGTAACCCTTCTTTCCATCATTATAGTCTTCTGGATCAATGATCCCATCTTCTACACGGCGCAATACGCCACGCTGAATATCCATCAGCGCCTTATCGAGATACTGCCGTGCAAAGGTATTCTTCGTGTATCCTTCACGTAGAGCCCTTTTGCGCTGGGCGGGAAGAGCTTGCATTGGTGGAAATACAGTGGGTAGAAGATCGGCTTCGTCTCGCTTCGTCCCGACCGATGGTGTGTAGTTTGCAGCTAGAGATGATCCGACATGACTATCATGTGGTAGGTCTGATATGGGCTCAGTAGAGCGGACTTCGGCTTCGATGATAGAGTCGGCCATGTCAATGTCGATATCGACCTCGTCGTTGTCGATGAGCAGATCGTTGGCATGGGGCATTTTGATATGAGATGCGTGATGTCAAGTTTCAGGCGAGGTAGAAATCTACAATGGTTGATGGTAAAGCCCTGAGAAGATCATCTGGAAAAAGTATATGATGAATGAAAGTTGGTTGATTTTGATATGTTATATATGCATTTAATGAGTGAAAATAGGATGATCTTTGGACTGCATTAGGAAGGCAAGCCGAATCTCTCTATTTATACAGATATGTATTGAGCTTATAAACTATGGGTGGGTAAGAAGAGGAGTATAGCTTATGATATAGCATACGCTTAAAAGTGGATCTTGTACTATGGTGCTAAAGAGCTTATATTTGCGTATGACGTATCTTGTTTTTGACATCAAATGATTTTATCGTCACAATTCTTCTTCTACTGCTCTTCGAGAAGTGTTTTTAAGGCTCCAGAGCCCTAAACATCTTCTTATGTAGTAAAACGATTCTGTGATAGTTAGAGGTTACTTATTGTTTCCTATCGATGATAGAAAAGAGTAAAAGATGTTTACAACTGACCACGTCATGTTGAATTCGAGTCATAGTTGTTTTAAGTATTGTATTCATCATGCAAAATTCCACCGGCGTAGCCTTACCATAGCTTTACCGTGGCTTTAGCGTATATAGTGCGTGTAAATGGCATGCCTTTGCGTAAGCCGATTTTTCCATAGTACAATTCGCGTTGTATCTAAATTCGCTCCCAATCGACAGTTTTAGAGATTTACTTGAACATGCTATCGAATCCTGCTAGAGTAATGTCTTTGGCCAAGTAAGAGTGGATGCCTCTGTCTGCTCATGTCTAGTTGTGTCACGGAACTCGGAACACTCAGGATCCCATCTTTTGGCATGTCTCCGAGATTTAGCCAAGGGCGACATACTGTGAGTAGTACATCAACAGTAGGCACAGTCCTCCCCAAGAAGAACCACAAACTTCCCCTCTACAACAACCTTTGAGTTCACGGTGCCTCTCATATACTCAATACGATTCCATTCAATTCTATTCGAAGTTGCTTTCTCGCTCAAATTGAACTAATATTTGATTTTTGATTGAAGAAAGGAACGAACTAAAAGGCTCTGGCTTGTCCATACACTGGGATCTACCTTTTTTGAAGATGCCCAAGTGAGACTCGAAAAAGCCTAAGCTAGACTTCTTTACAGTTCCTGTCAAGAAAAAAGTATAGAGACTTGTAGAAGCATTCCTTGGGTCAGAGCTCAACTCCAAAGAGCTGCCCTATGGACTTGGTCACTTTGTTGATTTAACAAATGAGTTATGACATAATACTGATTGGACATCATTTGTGTGCACAACTAGTGGTCAATATGCACACTTAAAGCGGCATGATGGAGATATGCCTGTCTTCCCCTCTAATTATGTGCGGTTTGTGTGCAACAATGATGCTTGCTTGTGTCTTCAAAACCCAAATCCACTACGAGCTTGTCAAGGCTGTTTGGTCTTGATAAGCGGAGCTGTGCAGAGCAACCAGGTGCTGTGACCCTCGATATTCGCAAACTTGTGCTTGCAAATCATGCTACACAGATCTCCACGACTGACTTGCCTGGCGCCTCAATTTCTAAGGCGACTTGTTCCCTCAGTCCACCACAGGAAGTCGGTGAGCTAGTTCTTATTGAAATTCCTGTGATTCTATATGAGGACGCAATTATACCCAATGTCTCCCATCTTAACCTTGTACCAGCTGAAGAATGATTCAGAGGCCAAATCCAGACTGATACAACTGTCACGGATTTAAGAGCTGCACTGGCGAATAACGAGGTATGGCAACAACATACACGGAGGAAACCATCTGCAAGAACACATCACAAGCACGGTAAGGAGAAGCTTAATCCAGAGGAGTGTAGGCCATCTGTCTAGCGTAAGATCGTCCCCGACTTTGTGACAGATACTCCACAATTTGGTACAATACCCACCTCAATGACAGTGCTTCGAGTAGTGAGTGTGTATGAAATAACAGCCTGTGCTGGTGCCATGAAGTGGCAGCCTACATTGGTATCATGGTTTGTGCCAGAACTGTTGTTTTGTTCTGTTCTTTGCTTTATTCTGCTCTTCTCTGTTCTGTTCTTCCTGTTCCACAGTGTTTCACAAGGTTCACAACTATGGTTGTTGCCTTGTTTGCTTTATGTTTTATCATTTTTGGGTTTCTAGTCCTGCCTAGTTTCTCGGTGTTTCCTTGAATTGGATTTGCTTGATGGGTTCTTTTAGATACCTGATGATGCAGAGAAGCATAAATACTGATGTTTCCCTCCTGTTTTCTAGTTTAGTCTTTTCCTTTTCTCCTCATGCTTGCAACTGGTCAATCATCTCAGTCAGTTCCCGATACTCAGCTAAAAAAAACATTCAGAATTCATAACTAATCTAGATTCTTGCGTTCAACCTCTCTCGCCCTCGATAGCTCTGTATCATGACCGACTCTGTTCGTTTGGTTTATGACAGTATGGAAGTTCAATTTAGAATGGAACTTGAATGTACTTCTGGACTACAGCTTATTGCAAACTTTGTACTAAGGTCTGGCCAGCGATACCTTTTCTTCCATTGGTTACTTTTGCTTTTTCAAACATCCTTGCAGATCCACCATAATGGCCAACTCAGTGACTTTTCGATGCTCATTTAGGGTGAGTTGGCTAATTTACATAACCTTTGTAACCCAAGTTATGTTCTGTAAATTGGTCAGAAAGAAGGCGGTGTAAAAAAGATAGCCCGATTCGGTCTGGCGGTTATACATATATTTAATGGAGTCGGTGGGTATGAACTATGACATATACGCAGATAGTAGCGTGTTCATACCAACTAACCCTGCCTGGTGATGATTAAATATTGCTGTTCAGGTGCTACAAAGCATGTAAAAAAAGGTAAAAAAATAAATGTCGACACCAACGTGATTCGAACACGCGCTCACGAATGAATTGCCTAGACATATTCGCTCAGATCTGTGATGAGAACTTTGCTTGATGAATAGCAGGGCAACGCCTTAACCACTCGGCCATAGTGCCTTAATTTTACGTTGTTGTTTGTGTTGTTGTTGTTGTTGTTGTTGTTGTTGTTCTATTTATCCTCTTGGATCTATATAGTCTATCAAACCGACAAGATCAAGGGACAATCCAAGTACGGCAAGACAACTTCCTTTGTGACATACGACATCAAAGG
>LJZU01000345.1:0-37377 GCA_001513805.1 Davidsoniella virescens
CTCAGCTCAAGACTGAGTTCAAATCTTGGATAGCAAAGTGCGAGCCAAGACAGCACCTTGGGGCCCGTCTTGAAACAAAGACTGTCTACAAGGTTGACTGGTTTAAAGACCAGCACAGGTCGACATCCTGACGGCTCAGACAGGCCACGGCGACTTTGCGGAGTACCATGACCGTTTCCAACACACCGATGCCGAGAGAAATTGCCCTCTATGCCAGCAACGAAAGGAACCTTCCCATCCCTGGTCCTGCCCGACAATAAGAGACCACTCCAGGCTAGTTTTGTCAAAAAGCTACTCAGGAAAGAGAATTCATGCAAGTATCTTGCCAAAAGGTTAGAGGTGAAATGGCGCCATTACAGAGCTAGCACTCCTAGAGAAGAAGCCCTATCAGCGGGCCAGACAAGTACCACCGAAGGGGAAAGTGACTGAGGAGGTTTTTGATTTGTTTTCTATCTCTGTTTTTACTATTCTTTTTGTGTACCTATGTTTTGTTTTCAAGTTTTACCCTACTCTTTTTTTCTTTTTTTCTTTTTTTCTTTTTTTTTGTATTTGTTTTTGCTGCTCATAGTGGAGGTATGGACCACTAGTTCTGCGCGGCTAGGGGACGGCGTCGTCCCGAACACACAGAAGCCTTTGAGTGTGTCTAAGTGGAGGACTTGAAATCTTTGTCCAGTATCCAACCCAGCGTCGTATGATCTTAGTGATTTAGGTAGCGTTTAATATAATCAAATCAAAATCATTTCAAATCTGAAAAATGGAAAATTCAGGCGTCGTATTATCAATTTTAGTGATTCAGCATAGCATAGTTAAGTCAAAACGGCGAAAGTTGTTGAATTAGTCTGCTATATGTAGTGAGGAGCTGCGTTATTTTCATAAATGTGTCATCTACAGAAACTTCTTCAATGCATGAGACTAGAGGGACAGAAAGTCTGGAACCAACACTAAGAGCAGTTCTTGGAACTGTGTCATCAAAAACACTGCTTCAATATTGAACTGGGTGTTCACATTGTACGAGATATATGTTATATCGTAGTCTTAACCATAAAGTAGTTTGACGCACCTATTGCCTTTGCTTCTCCCCCAATGAATCATGTACGGCCCGGAGATATAGTGAAAGTCATGAATCGTTTGAAAGAGGATGTCTTTGAAGAAACTTGTACCGTGGAAGTGGTAGGGAAAGTGAAACCACTATGTCCATAGTCGAAGAGAAAGGTTGCGATGCTTTTTGTGAAGTGAATGGCTAGTGTCTAGATGTCACCGTTTAATCGTTTCCCTCTTGACAGAGTGGTCCATGATGAGATTTGTTGGGTGTAATGATAGTTCTCAAGATCTCTGTAGTAGACTCCTGACACTTGACTGTGAAGTGTTCTCTTGGCCGTCTGGTGCCCTACGATGTGCGATGTTTGAGATAATTAATCAGAGAGTTGGGCTCGGGCTTGGGCGAAGCACTAGTTGACGACTTTTCAATCTTATTACAAAGAGAAGTACATCTACATGAAACTCCAAAGCTTTGCGGGATTGGGATATAGCAGCGAATTGCATATACAATATGAAACTGCTCAGTAGTACTAGTGTACATGAGTATATGGAATAAAAAAAAATTGAAGTAAATATTATAGATGACCGAAGCCGTGGTATTTTTATCTCTTTACTATTTAGGTTGATTCCGGATTGTAGCTCTGCCAGGTGAATAAGATTTACCCCGAAGTCTGTCTTCCGAGTTGTATTGCGACTGTCAATAAAAGAACTCCATGTGATATCTTCCCGGTATCACATATGGGCTGGGTCCATTGAATGTAGGTAAGGTATCCGAAAGATAGCGCTGGGGTCCTTGTCATAAGAATTCCATAAAACAATACAATCCAAGCTATATCATCATGGACTGCGTCTCACTTTTAGACATACTAACGAATATGTAAACCGATCACTAGGCCCCCTCGCCAGATTACTAAGATAGCCGGAAACCCCACTAACAAGCCATACTGATAGTATTTTCACTGAATCTGTACAAATTAGAGACACTCTTCAATATCTTAGTTCCATCATCTATCATATATATATGTCCGTCTCTCATGAATGAGTCGGCATTCTTCATCATTTATAACTGACATCGGATGTGTGGCGAGACATGCTGATTTCAATTTTGCTCTGATGGGACCACGAGGATATATCTCTATCAGAAGTACAGAAGGCCTCCAAAAGTATGATAGATAACCGGGATAGCTCTGAGATCTTACAATTCTACAGTCATGTCATGGACGATTGATGTAGTCACATCTCTAGCATTTCTATTGAAGCACGAAAGAGTGGTAGATATGCAGAACGTTTGATTGAGAAAGTTGATCATAAAGAAGATTATGACGATTCCAATGGTTTAACTGCTCTCTGCTAATCTTGCTTTGGTGGTCATCCTGACGTTGCCAAACTTCTAATTGAACAAGAGCCTGACATCAACCATACGACTCATGATAGTTGGGCGCCACTTATGTACTCATGCTACGAAGACCATCTTAATATTTCCAAACTTCTGGCTAGGAAAGGAGCTATCATCAACCAGGTATCCTCTAGTGGTGACTGCTCTTGTATATTCTTACTCCGGTGATTATGATGAAATTACCAACCTTCTCATCAAGAGTGGGGCTAATATCAACGATGCAAATTCTAGTGGTTGGACACCACTTAGTCGATCATGCTGTCTCGGTCAACTCGATATTACTAAGCTTTTGATTGAGGCAGGAGCGAACATCACCCATGCGAACTTAAATAGTTAGACTGCTCTTGATCAATCACGAGGATTACGATAGCTAGACTTCTCTCATGTATCCCTCCTCCGCAGGTCATCTTGATATCACCAAGTTTCTAATTCAGAAAGGTGCTGACATCCACCATGAGAATTCCAATGGCTGGATTCCACTTATGTATTCATGTGCTGGTGGTCATCTTGGGTTTACCAAGCTTTTGATTAAATATGGAGCTGATATCAACCATGAGACCTCTCATGGTTGGACTCCTCCTAATCGGTCTGTTCTAGAGGTCACCTTGATGTTTCAAAACTCATAATCGAGAAAGGAGCAAACATCAATCATCAGGACCCTGATGGCTAGACTCCTCTTATGTATCATTTGTCGTGCATTCATGTTGATATGACCTATCTTCTCATCGAAAAGGGAGCCCATGTGAATCACAATATCTCTAATTTGAGTTTCATCTCGGAAGCTTCACCTGCTTAGCCACTCCAACCATCAATAGTGCATTATCCAATATCAGAAAAGCAAATAAAGATGAAATATATCGTATATGATGATTATACATGACTGGTCAGTGGCTCAACTGTGACTCAATAGATATATTCTTAAAGTCTTCTATACAGTAGTAACTGTCTTTGGGTATCAATCAACCTTGTACTACAACTTATGCAATTCAAATCTGCAACCTGCTTCCTTGTCAACGGATATAAATCATCCTCGTGCCAACTAAAGATGATATACCAAGAATGACTTCAACTCATTCTTTTTCATGTGATATTGTGTTTGTTACATGGAGATCCAATGAAGAGTAGATCAATATCATAATTTTAAGTTTATTTAGGATCGCTAGGTACTCGTTAAAGTTATCACATATATTGTTGAAACTTCCTTCTTCTAGTTTTCAATTTCCGTTGCTTTGCTAATTCTACAAAGTCCATTGTCTATCCTTCTTAAAGCATATCGCTTTAAATTTCAAACACATCTCCGAATCCCGGCACGCCCTTCCGGATATCTACCAAATCTAACCGCCAACCTTCCCAATTCTTGAGATTTCGCTTCAACTCTTTAACTCGCTCTAGTCGAGCGGCTGACTCTTCAGCTTGGGCCCGACGGAACGCCTCTTCATCGAAATCCAAGGCACCAGCTCCATCCTCATCGTCTGACAAGAATGAATCATCGTCATCGTCCCCATCAACTACGGCATTTCCGGTAGCCGTACCAGCCAATGCGTTCAGTCCACTAGCGAGGAAACCAGCTACACCGCCCGAGTGTGTCATCTTGCGTGCTGCCGCTCCACCGGATGTGCCGTTCAAGTCGACGTCTTGGAATACAGCGCCATCGCCGGCCATGGACTTACGCCGGTCTCGCCAGATTCCGCGTCGCAGTTCTGAGATCTCTGCTTCCATTTCACGCACCTTGCGTTCAAGCTTGAGTCGTTCTTCGTCTTCTAGCTCGTCAACGCCTTCATCATCCAAGCCTCCACTACCACTTCTCGAACTGACAGTGGCGCCCTCAACGGACTTGCGCGACTTGAGTCGTGCGTTCTCTGTTTCAAGACGCTCGAGGCGCACCCGAAGTTCCCGTACCTCTTTTTCTGCTGCCTCTTTTTCCTTGCGTAGCGCTTGTGTGCGTGAGTCGTTTTCTTTATGAAGCGTCGTCAGCGCCTGGATCTTCCTCTCCAAAGCATCAGCTTTCTTCTCCGCCTCAAAACGTAGATCAAGTTCATCAGCGACTTGAGTTTCTAGAGCACGTATCTTGGTCTCGGCACTGGTCCGCTCGCTTCCTTCTCGCACCGCCTTTTCAGCTGTCCGGTCTAGGTTCTTCTTAAGCTCAGATAGCTCTGACTGAGCCAGTGAAGCGGCCTTTTCAGTACGCGCAAGCTTTTCTTCAAGGGCTGTGATTTGCTCACGCTCCGAAGACGAACCACTGGACGTGCGCTCTAACTGGGCACGAAGCTTGGAGAGCTCGCTTTCCATAGATTCAATGGTCGATGTTTTCGATGCTAGTTGTTCTTGTAGCACAGCCGGTGGGGGGCCGGAAAGCGAAATGGAAGTCGATGAGCCGTGACGCCGCGAGGATTGTGTCTGAAGTTGCTTGATCTGTCGCTGCAAAGCTTCATTCTCTTCCCTCTATATAGTTTGTGTGATATACAGGTTAGCAAAAAGATAATATTATATCCTTAAGGATATAGCAATAAACTTACCAGCTTTGCAGTCCCGTCACTACTTGCGCCCTCCTTTCTGCCATCCTCCTCCTCGCGCAGATCCTCGAGCTCTTCCTCGGCCTTCTTCCAGCGCTTCTCGACGTCGCTGACGTCCTTAACCAGCTTCTTGTTTTCCTTCTCCAGCTCCTCTATGCGCGCCGCCTGCTTGCGGTAGATGTCCGCCGCTCTATCTCCGTCAGCACTAGGCGATAGCGGCGATGACGTCGAACCCACACGGAACGATGTCGAGCGTATCTTGGACTGCTCGGCTAGTGATGCGGATGCTGCAGCGTCGCTTCCTTCTGCGCTCGGTGAGAGCACCGCTTCTTCATTGACGGCAAACACCGCCTCGTCTGTCTGTATAGAAATCGGTGCAGGAGTTGGCGAGACTGTAGCCTCATCGCTAGTAGCTGGAGGAGCAGTATCGTTGGGGATGTCGTCGGCCTCTGGTGTTTCGGTCGTAGTTGCAGTTGTTGAGGCAGTAGCGGCTTCGGTAGCCGGCTTTTCTTCCTTGCCCTTCTTCTCTTTCTTCGCCTTCTTCAGCTGTTGCGCCTATTGGTTGGTCTTTGTTAGCTGGTACAAAGCTCATCTCTCGGTGCTTCCAATCTAACTAGACCAGACGCCATGAAATAAAGGTCACCCAGAGGAACATATTGGAAACTTGCCTTCTTCCGCGCCGCTGCCAACTTGGCCGCTCTTTCTTCTTCATCCATGATGTGGTTTTAGGCTCAAGTTTTCTTGGTCGAAAATTGCCGTGTGATCTTTTTTGATGGCCAATTGAGAACTTCGTATGTCGTTGAGATGATGAGAATTGAATTACGTGATATGGCTTTCGCAATTTGAAGTAATTGCGTGACTGAGTGGCTGATAATTGTTCAATTGCTACGCTCTGTCTAGAAGATACATTGCCGCTAAATCACAACTGCCGGAGCTGTTCAACAAGCTGTCCTAATACTCAAGAAATAGTGGGGCGTAGGAAGCCCGGGGTTTTCGTCTTAAATGCGCTAGGGTTAGTTATATGTCATCAACTCAATCAATAGCGGTAAAAAGATCGATATCAACTAGTTGGCAACCAAAAAACTTTTCTATTTATGAGATAATGATACTAGCGACCTACCAACATAGAACTACATATCCATTGAAGCCAGAGCAAGAGCCAAGTCTGAGACCAAGATTCAACTAGTCTTTGGCGTATCGGTATAGAGCACGTAACCATGGGCTAGCTTGTCAGTAAGAAGGAGCTTTGGCTGACTGTAACTAGCTGACGGAATCAATCAACTGAAGCTCTCGATAGATCGTTCACGCTACTGATTGATGCTTTGTAGGTGATTACTGACTTAGGACAAAACGATAAAGCTTGGCCGAATTGAAGAGAACCTTTCATTCTGAGAGATCATTCGGTGGTGAACCACGCAAACTGACACTCAGTGAGTGAATGGCCTCGGAAGTGTATCGAGAGACATAGCCCTGAAGCATATTCCAGCTGCTTGTAACTGAGATTCCATGAGTGAAAAAAACCTGGCGAGGAGAATGTAATAAGACTCTACTCGGTCAAACATCCTGAGTTTGTTTGCCGGGATAAGAAAATATCCAGGTAAAAAAACAGTATAATGACTTGTTTGGACGACTTGAAGGGGATGATAGTAGTACTGAGAGCGAAGCTGGGATCAGCTTAACACAAACCGGCGTCGATCATCGATATTATCTACCAAGATGTTGGTGACAACAACGGAACGATCAACATGACAGAATGCCATTTAAAGATCCACATGCCTTGACTACAAACTTCACTCCTTGGCTTCCTTTGAGACCTTCTTGCCACTTGTTTTGCGACTCTTAGATTCACCTTGAGCCGAGGCGTTCTTGCGCGAACTGCCAGATCCTGCAGCACTGGCATTGGGCCCGCTACGTCTTGTGTCACCAATCTGGCTCTGGAAGGCAGTGCTAACGCTCTTCTCATCATCGTCAAGAGCCCTACCATTGTTCAAGCGACCACCACTCTGTACGTATCGGTTGAAACGATCATTGTGCGCGGTGTTGTTGCCGTGGTTCATAGCTTGATACGCATGGTGTGCATGATACGAGTGGCTGCCACCAACGGGTGTAGGACCACCCATGTTAAGGCTAACACCACCCTGGCCGACACCGTTTCCGCCTAGAACTGAAGTAGCATCAGTGAACTCGGAGGTAGCATCACTTTCTCCGGCAACGCTGTCGGCCGTACGGACGTTGCGACGTGGCCCCCGAGGCATTGCAGGGACACCGGGCATACCGGGCCAGCTCTCAGGTTGGAGACCAGCTAGGAAACCGGCATTGAAGTTAAGGTTCAGTGATGCACCGCTGTACAGAGACGAAGCGTCGTCTGTGATATACGATATCATTGAGCCTGTATCAAAGTCACGGCCATTGCCAAATCTACTGTTGCTAGGGCCAAGAGCACTACTGCCATTAGAAGAAGCGTTGTACATTCCGTGTGCCTGTGGGCCGTTGTTGATGCCGGCATTGTTACGGGGGCGGTAGGAAGGACGAGGGCGACTGAACTGCATTAGAGACTTTTGGAGGTTTGAAAGCGGTCCTTCAACAAAGCAGTTCTTGTCCTTGTAGTGACTGAGTAGGCTATGCCACATCTCATTCTTCGACAGAGCCTTAGGGTTACCGATAATGACGAGGCCATATTTGGCACGGGTTAAAGCAACATTTAGACGGCGGGGATCTGACAGGAAACCAATGCCCTGGTTGTCGTTGGAACGGACACAAGAAAGAACAACCCAGTCCTTTTCACGACCCTGAAAAGCATCGACCGACGCGACCTCGATACGCTTGTACAACTCCTTGTTGCAAGTGCCAGTGGTCTGCATAGTCGTAACCAGGTAGCTGCGTTGTCCTTCGTATGGCGTGATGACGCCAATGTCTGTAGGCTGAACACCTTCTTTGAGGAACCGAGTAACAACCTTTTCGACATTGGAAGCCTCCGTGCGGTTTAAGTACGAGGTACCGGATGCTGAAATCTCCTCATTCCCCATGTTCGCCCAGAACATCATAGGAGATTCCTTAGAGGGCCAGGGAAAGTCAACATCGGACCGGATACGCGCTTGGTAGCCAATACCGTTTTGAAGATCTCCATCGTAAAACATGTTGGACGGGAAATCAGAGAGACAAGGGTGCATACGGTACTGGATGTTCAAACGAATAGGGTTCATACCGAGGTGAACAAGACGCTCGAACAGCGATTGGTTCAGACCAGCACGAGCAGCCTTTTTGTTCATAATAACAGGACCCAGTTGCTTGTGATCACCAACAAGAACGACCTGCGAAGCACCGTGAACAATGGGAATCAAACACTCAGGCTCGGCAGACTGTGTAGACTCGTCGATCAACACATGACGGAAGCGTTTCTTCAGTAAACGGGGGTCACCAGCACCAACGCAAGTGCAACAGATAACCTCCGCATTGTTGAGGAATTCTTTTTCCGCCTTGCGGATCAGCTTGCGATACTTCTTCTCGTCCTGGTTATCGAGCTCTCCAACCTCCGTCTTGAGCAGAAGCAGGCGAGCAAGGTCGGAATTAGTCGAGCCTACACGAACCTGTTCGTGAAGAGATAGATGATGAACAGATGATTCAACATCTTCGCGAGACTTGGCTGTCAGGCGGACGACCTTCAAACCGGTGTGGCTAATACGCTCACATAGCTGATCGACGGCAACATTGGAAGGTGCGCACACAAGAACAGGCTCTCCCGGCGATGACTTGGCCATGTTGTAGATGATAGTAGCAGAAGTGACAGTCTTGCCAGTTCCAGGGGGGCCCTGAATGAGACTGAGTGGTTGCTGAAGAACAGTACGAACAGCATTGCTCTGGCTATCGTTGAGGGCGGGTAGGCCAGGAGCATGGATCTTGCGGGATGGAGGCAGGCGACGGTTCCGGTCCTTTGTAGCAGGAGCAACATCGTTACCCAGTAGTTTGTGGAAGATGTAGCCATGGATAGAGGTCGCATCTTGCTGGAATGTGTTGAGGGCCCACATCATTCGATCGTAAGAAGTGGCCTTCCACACGTAGTCTGCAGTGAAACAGCCATAGTCTAGATGTTGAGGAACTGGCTTGTCGTTGCCAGTCTTGCGCAATTCAAGAGTTACAGTGTCGGACTCGTTGTTGGGAATCTTGATAACGTATCCAACACCTTCCCATGTGGTTCGTCCGCCGGAGGTATGCCTGAGGCGCATTTCATCACCAACTGCAAGCTTGACATCACCTAGCTCAATCTTTTGTAGCTTGAAACGCGCGATTGTCTTGGTGTTGAGAGCCTGATCCCACTGAATGACAAGATCTTCTTCGCCCTGTGCCTCTTTGAGCTCTTTGTCATAGTCACTTTCCATGAGGACCAAAGGGCCAAAGACCTTGTTGTAATGAAAAGGATCCTCATAGTGTAGAACAACACTCAACGGCTCATCCTCTAGAGCATCAGCTTTGTCGAGGTCTGTGACAACAGACTCTGGGCTGGTCTTCCAAAGATTTTCAAGCTTGGCCATCTGGTCATTCGTGATGTGGCGGGAGCGCATTTTCTCCTCTTCGCTGGGAACGTGGACTAACCAAGGAAGGAAAGTGCGTTCTTCGATTAAAGGCTGCCATTTCGTGATGTCCCAAGTAGCTTCTTTGCGAGAGGTATCAGAAGCACAAGGACTACGACAGAGAAGAACAACAACGGAGTCGGCCTTGGCAGGAATAAAGCCAAGCAAGAAGACGTTTTTGATGGCGCAGACGTAGCACTCAAGAGTGGTTTCGCCTAGAGTAGATTCGGGGTGCAGTGAGACTTCCTTGTGGCGGGAACGCACTAGATGGTGGATGATATGTGCAGAGCGGCCTTTGATGCGGCCATTGCAGAACCACTTGTTGCAGATCAGGCACTTGACGACACAGCTAGGGTTGTGAATACCGCAGTATTCGCAGGCATGAGCAGGAAGAGTGTGGCGGGCCGGGTCTTCTTCGGGGTTTCCTATGCTAAGCTGATCAAGTCCGTCGATGGGGACATTTACAGAGCTGTCGTTGTCATTGTCGTCGGAGTCGGAGTCAGAGTCGCCTACATGGTTATCGTCGTCGTTGGCGCGACGGCGGCCTGCAACTCCGGAGAATAGGAGAGTGTCTTCGTTATCTGGGTCGGCAACGGACAGAGTGTCGGATTGTTGTTCGTGGATGTGGTTGTTATGGCTGACATTAGCGCCAGCGTGGTGTTCCATGATATGGGATGGGCACAAAAACAGGTTTCAAAAGAGATACGGTTATGTGTCTATAATCAGAGTTTAAGTTAGAGTCCGAGATTAAAGCTAGCAATGCGCAGAAACACGCATCTGGGATATGTATAGCAAGCCTTAACAAGAAGGTCATCTAATCGCTGGTTGATAATGGAGGGGCGGTGATAGTGGTGGAGGAGGGGTCGGGGTGAGTGTAAAAAAAATTAAATAATAGAAGAAGCTGGGGCATGTCGTGACTGACCTATGAGCAAGCAAGGGGAAAAGGGAAAAAAAATGTCAAGAACGATACAACAAACGCGTAGAAATAAACGGTTGAGATGGAAAAACCGAGATGTAAAGAAAAAATATACAAAGCAATAACGCAGGAAAAAAGGCACGATAACTAGACCAAAACAAAAGTGTGAGACTAATCTATGATCGTGGTATCGTTATGAACAACACCGGGATGTTATAAGTTTTTTTTTATCCACCTGGAAACGGTAATTTAACGAAGAGACGAGAAGGCCGCAACGATGCAGAACGAGCTCTAGAATTCGATCGACTTGTATACGATGAATTTGAGCCGGAATCTTTCTTGGAAAAGACGATGCTTTGTTTGCGTTTACAAGACGGTGAAGACTTGCAAGATGAGCTTCAGAAAACTAAGCTGGAGCTGGAGCTAAGCGAGTGAAGAGAGAAGAAAAAAAGCCTTGAGTTAAGCCAAGAGTCACATCCTAACGGTGATGTATTTATCTTGGAAGGGAGTAGAAAATTGACGATTCTCAAAACGATAGTTTTGTTCTTTTTCTTATTTTTTTTCTATTGCTTTTTTTATTATTGTACGTTTGGTGGTTCGAAATGGATTGAAAAGAGGCAAGTGGCAGAATTAAAACTGGGTTCAGGCGGTGGCCAGACACATGAATAGTTTGTATGAAAAACCAGATGTAAGGATCGTGAAGAGGAATGATAAGGAAAAAAAACTCTAGAAAAGTATAGCTTCCACTTTATGATGATTAATTGCTATCAAGTCTTAAGTCAAGTCAGATTTGTTTCTCGTTTCTGCTCTCTTTTCTACTCTCTTCTTTTTCCTTTTAGTTCGCTGGTCTCCGCCATGTGCGGGGCACTGTAGTCGACTAAATCCAATGGTGAGTGTTTGCATAGGCCCCACATAGTAGCAACAATCAAATCATCTACCGTGCAACAATCAGACTCCAGTCGGCTAATATGCGGCTAATGTAATAGGACGATAAGATCGATAAGCGTTCATCCCGGGAAACTTTTTTGAAAACTGAGGCAGTTGACGATATAGAAGCTCAAAGTCGAAGCTTTTTTCCCCTGATTCAATGCCACGCCTCTATCTCCTCATATCAAATCTTCAATAAATCCTGCCCATAATGATCCGGAAACAAGCCCGCCAGCGTAGAGACTGTAAGTTTCGAGTAATCCAATGTTAATCACCTCAACTAACAATTCACTCCAATTCCCCAGATTTGTTTCGCCGAGCTGTCACTCTGCGCGATGCCGAAATCTCAGAGAAGCGCGCAAAGTTGAAGGCTTCGCTAGCGTCCGGCAAGCCTCTTGACCCATCAATCGCCAAGGACACCACACTGCGCAAAGATCTGCCCTACGATGAGTCCATGGCCGACCTGACTACCAACGAGCGCCTAGATATGGACGACGAGTATTCCGAGCTGTCAGGAATCGTCGAGCCCCGTGTCATGGTGACTACATCGCGTGACCCTAGCACTCGTCTGGCTGCCTTCTCCAAAGAGATCCGTCTTCTCTTTCCCACAGCCATCCGCCTCAACAGAGGTAACTTGATTTTGCCCGAGCTTGTCCACTCATGCAAGTCCAATGGCCTGACCGACATGATCGTCCTGCACGAACACCGTGGTACTCCTACGGCTCTTTCGATCTCCCATTTGCCCCACGGCCCTACTCTGTACGTGTACATTCTAATATCTACAACTTATCCCATCTTCAAGTGAACTTCATCAGGCAGTTACTAACAAGTCTTCTTCCTATACAGCTCCTTTTCTCTCCACAATGTTGTCCTACGTCACGATATCCCCGGCGCCGTACGTGGTACAGTCAGCGAAGCCTTCCCACACCTAATCTTTGACGGGTTCACGACGCCGCTTGGAAAGCGTGTAGAGAAGATCATCAAGCATCTGTTCCCACCGCGTGATCCACTCAACAGCAAGACAAAGCTAGGCAGTCGTGTAGTGACGTTCAAGAACATCGATGACAGCATCGAGGTGCGGCACCACGTTTTCGTGCGTACGGGATACGAAAGCGTTGAGCTGGCCGAGGTCGGTCCACGTATGACCATGCGTGCCTTTGAGATTCGCAACAGCACACTGGAGAACAAGGACGGTGACGTTGAATGGCATTTGTCACAGTATACGCGCACTGGTCGCAAGAAGAACTACCTATAGATATAGAGAAGATGGTAGGGAAAGGTATTGTGTTTGTTCAGGTTTTCCATTATGGTTTGCTTTTGTTTTTTAGCCTTCCTTTCATCAACGGCGTTCTGGGAGCAAAAAGGGAACATGCATCATCTAGTTTGTATAGTAGTTGTCTATTCAAGTTTCACGTTGAACTTTTGTAGTACAAGAATATATATGTATTATTCATTCATCCATTGAATTTGTTTAATCCCTTTAGTGGAATCTTCAACACCGCCTTGTGGCTAGGCTAGGCAATTACCAATGTGCAGAGAACGGCGCCTTTCTTGGCGTCCCGAAGCAGTAGCTGTAATCTCAATATATTGATCATGTCTTATTATTTGTTATTCTATTACATATTATCACCTCTTTTACGTTTACTTGTCAGTATTACACAGCAATACGATGGCATCGATCATGTCTTTGCCCCACTTTGAGGGTTACTGTACCTAACCCTAGTGAACTTACGTACAAACCAAACCGACGTCATGTCATAGATAGAGGCGACTTAAGTGTACAGAAAAAGCTCCGGAAGCAGAGAAGCCACAAACTTTTTTTTCATAGCAAAATTAAGTCGCTTTCCTCGTTTAAGCCGAAAAGCAGAAAAAGTGACTATATTTTACAAAGAGGTACTTGACAAATATATACGCAATAGCCATAAGCAGCATGAAAACGACGCAAGTAGCTAGGCCAAAAAGTAGATAAGAAGGCTCTGAAGTTATTTCACTGGATGTTCCGGGCATTGCAATCCGGTTCTGGGAGTACCTACAAAGTACATGCTGCAAGCAATAGAAGCACGAACTACCAAAAAAAAACAATAAATGGGAATTTCGGATCACATAAATAAGCTTGCATTTAAAGCGTCAGCTGCCCAGAATCCAACAGCGGCAACAAGTTGATGAGCCTTTGTGTCTCTTCTTTCTTTTTTCCCCATATCTTTTATAACTGTGATCATACTGTTACATTTTTTTGGGGGGGGATTTGGCGTTGAGGAATCATCTTCTACCTGCTACTTCAGCCCACCTACAACGATATAGAAACTAATATCGTGAACTTGCTACATATATCATCTCGTTACAGCCCCTGCTGCGGCATCGTCGTCACAGGCAGTTAATTCAATCCATATTCGAAGATCTCAACTACCGTTTAGACCGATAACACAAGAAAACATGGCACACAATTATTCAGGCTACGGTAGCAACCCGTACGCCGATGAAGTGAACACAAATTCCAACTCTGGATCATACGATAGCCCGCAGTATAGCCAGCCGTATGAAACGACATCGGCTGCACAAAACCCGGTGCATCAAAGTCAACCGGGGCAACAACAATACCAGCAATATGATGACTACGAGGCGGTTCATAACCAAGACTATGAGATGCAAAACTACGGCCAGAATCAAAACCAAGGCCAGACTGCCTACGAATCGAGCTCCGGTACGCCACTCAACCGCAACGAGTTCCTTACCGAAGCCTCGCGGCTGCGCAACGCTATCCGCGCACTTTCTGCCGACATTGGCGATCTGTCTAGCCTACATCAACGTGCTCTCTCATCGACCGACCGGGGCGCTAGCACGCAGGTAGATAATGCAGTCGGAGCCTGCAAGCAGCGAGCGCTAGGGCTCAAAGAAGATCTAGGCCTACTAGAGCGTGATATCAGCGTCACACCAGCGGGCACGGTAGCGCAGGCTAAGATCGGCCAGTATAATACACTCAAGAAGCAGCTGCAAGAAACGGTGCAGCAACTGATGCAGGTCGAGTCGGAGTTCTCGAGGCGCTACCGTGAACAGATCGCACGGCAGTACCGTGTGGCAAACCCGGCAGCTACTGAAGAGGAAGCACGAGTTGCTTCTGAACAAGACTGGTCAAATGAGGGCGTGTTCCAAGCGGCAGTAAGTACATGTGTTTACTATGTCGTCGTCTTCTTTCCTTCTTTTATTCTGTATAGAGTCTGACATATTTCCTTCTCATAGCTACACGACTCACGCATGCGCAATGCTCAAAGCGCTCTCGGCTCTGTCCGCGCACGCCACAACGACCTGAAGCACATTGAGAATACGCTATCGGAATTAGCGCTTCTCTTTAACCAGATCGAGGGCATGGTTGCGCAACAGGGTGAGGCCATTGCTGCCGTTGAAGTCAAAGCCAACGAGGCCGTCGATCACATGGAGGAGGGAAACAAACAGGTCGACGAGGCCACGTTCCGGGCACGCAAGGTCCGCAAGCTCAAGTGGTGCCTGGCGTTCGTGGTAGTATTAATCATCTTGGCACTCGGCTTGGGTATCGGACTTGGAGTTGGTCTCGCCAAAAGCAAGTCGTAAAATTTAGAAAAGTCGGAGATATCTGGAGCTTATTGGGCTGCATGCTTGGGTCCGTGTAAGCGAGCGGTGTTATGTTGCTACTACTTGTCTTTACGATTACAACTTTTTACCATAACATGTACTATTCCCTTGGGCTCTTTACAACTACACAAAGCAAATATGTGTACCCTCTGTGTTCACACTTTCAGTAACAAGTCTCAATTTCTGCGCGACTGCATTCGTCGGCTGGTAATCTGCAGTTTCAAAGAAACAACTAGGCCCTTACAGGTGAGATATGGCAAAGACGACGAAGACGACTCAGGTCCAAGCGGACTATCGACACGATAGTTAATGAAGACGGCCTGTACACTACAATTCTAGCTGGTCTTTATGTGTGTATCTACTGACCTCTGTTATCCTAGATACAGGGTCTAGCACCGAAGCGAGAATAAGCGGACCAGCTTAAGATATAAATAAAGCTTGAAACAAAAGAGTCAAAGTAAGTTGCCACATCATTTTCAGGGAGATCTGACGAGGGTTATCTCACTAGGGTTAAACAGCTGACATTGATCGTCGCAGTAGACCACAAGTCTAAATACAGAAGGAGCGGATTGGCAGTTTTATGCTTGTGTTCCAGTTCCTTCTTGGCGCTCCTTCCCTGTTAGTCCCTACCCCGTATTGAACAACAAACAACAAGCAAGCAACCAAAGCACGCTTTAATTGGCATAATTGATACTCATTTGGGCTAATTCTAACACGCATCTTTTTTCTCCAGGAGTCAAAGAGGGAGATGTGCGACTAGCTGTGAATAAAACTAGCTGGTTATCTCAAAAGTTCATACTAGTGAGCAGCTGCAGCGTTACAGTGGACAAATGCACGTTTAATATCAAGTTGTAGGTAATTTTACGAAGTTGAGCAGCGGGTTCGTTGCCTCCTCAGTATTGCGGCAGTGCAGATTCATATAATGAAACAGTTCTGTGTTTTCCTGGGCCACTTCTAACCTCCTTGCCTATCTTACGCCCGAATTGCGGTGTGGATGTAGCTATCATGGATAGTCACAGTGTTAACTCTTGATGGCTTGTATCATCTATAGTGTGGGTGATGTTTTGTAGTACTTTCCATCTCGTTGCTTCGTTCCTGCCCGTGTTGTGATTCAGGGCCATGCGTGACCTGTCACAGAGTGCTATCTAAACCATCAACTACCCAGGAAGTTTTGCGTTCTTGCCCTTTTCTTTTCTTCATTTCATACTCTTTCCTTTTTGCAAGATCCGCCTGACTAAGCTTATAGTCTCGTGACTGTCTCGGTCATTGATATCTTGGTGTTCTTTGTTGCGATCATCAGCCTTGCAAGCTTAAAACTCTCTTCCAACCACCATCGTTGGATTTGTTTGTCGTTGTTTTCTCTTTTTTTCTCCATCACTTAAACGCTGTTTTCTTGCTTGGCATCAATTATTCAACTGCCTAGGTTATCGATAATCTGCATATAATCAGATAATAATTTTACCATACATGCCCGTTCAATGATGAAAGCTATGAGCAGCATCCGCCGCTCGCGCATTGTGCCGCTGGTCTTGGCGTGCATGTTGGCCTACCTGACATTGCCCATGTTCTTCTTTGGCGACTACTCTCATCACATTGATACGCCGCCTTTAGGGCCGAATGGCCGTTCAAGTCCACCCCCGCCTCCACCACCTCCTCCGCCCCACCGACGGCTCCGTAATCCCAGCCAGATGGTGTTGGGCGGCATGCCGTACCGCCGTACTAGCGTCGACTGGGCTACTGTTAAGAAGCACTTCCCCGTGAATTCTCACACTGTGCCACCTGTAGGACCTGGCACGCGTTTTCCACGCATTCAGCACAGCTTCACAGCCTCCGGGTCGATTGATGCGGATGGCTACCCGGAGGCTGCTAAGGCACGCTTAGTCAACGCTAAGCGCCGTGATACTGTCAAGGCTATCTTTAGCCGCGATTGGAACCTTTACCGTATGAACGCATGGATGCAGGACGAGCTTCAGCCGGTGGCCGGGACCACCAAGAATCCATTCGGCGGCTGGGCGGCTACATTGGTCGATTCACTAGACTCACTATGGATCCTTGGCCTTCAGAACGAGTTCCAAGAGGCTGTACGTGCCGTAGCACAAATCGACTGGGCGCAGACTGAGGCTCTTAGCCTCAACGTGTTTGAGACTACTATTCGTCATCTAGGTGGCCTTCTATCAGCGTATTCGCTTAGCGGTGAGATGGTGCTACTAGCCAAGGCACAGGAACTGGGAGATATGCTATACATAGCCTTTGACACCCCAAATCACCTGCCACCTTTTTGGTTGACGTTTTCCTCTGCTAAAAAGGGCCGACAGGTTGCTGGGCTACGGGAGCCTTCAGCTGCCTCTGGCAGTCTTTGCATGGAAATGGCAGAATTGTCCCGACTGACCGGTAACGCCAAGTACCACGATGCCATAATGCGTGTCAAGGACTTTTATGAACGCACGCAGAATCAGACGGTAATGCCAGGCTTGTGGCCACTACTCGTTGACTTGCGCAATGAGAAGGTCGCCAGCAACTCGTTTACGCTGGGTGGTGGCGCTGACTCTCTGTATGAGTATTTACCCAAGATGGACCTACTACTAGCTGGCCGTGACGTATCGTGGAAGTCCATGGCACTCAAAGCCCTAGACACGGCACTCAATCAACTCATTTTCCGCGCTATGACATCTGATGGCTCTGATGTGCTATTCTCGGGTCAACTCAGCGTCAGCACCAGCAGTCGTACCAAAGGCAAGATCTACCGTGTCTACGAGAGCGAACATTTAACGTGCTTCGTCGGCGGCTTGTACATGATGGCTGGTAAGATGTACAAGCGTTCCGAGTACGTCGATGTCGGCGAGCGTTTAGCCAGGGGCTGTGCCTGGGCCTATGCACAATTTCCGACCGGTGTCATGCCGGAGGGCTTCGAGGTTATGGCTTGTCCCGAGTCGACTGCTCCGGACTTCCCACCTTGTGAATTTGATCCTTCGCGCCGAGGTCGCAACGCTAGAGTTCCCGACGGCTTTGTGCACGTTACCGATGGTCGCTATATCATGCGCCCTGAAGCTATCGAAAGTGTCTTCTACGCCTATCGCATCACTGGCAAGGAAGAGTATCGTGATATGGCTTGGCGCATGTGGACGGCTATTGAGAAGGTTACTCGCGCTGAGTTTGGCCACTCAGGAATCGCCAATGTTGACGTAGACTCTATCGAGGATCTTAAGTATCTTAACTCTATGGAGTCCTTTTGGTTTGCCGAGACTATGAAGTACTTTTATCTCATCTTTTCCGAGCCGGATCTGATAAGCCTCGACGATTATGTCTTTAACACCGAGGCGCATCCATTTCCTCGGCCAGCTCCTTCGGACTCTTAATATCTTTGTTTTATGTTTTCTTATCCACTACTGTAGACGGACCGAGATGCACTCCTTTTCTACAGTATTAGTGCCTTTTTTCTAGCATTCTAAGGCATTTCTACATTTCTCTTTTACCATTTCCTTTTCCAGGTTACGTTCGCACTAGGCTGGCTTATTGCGACATTAGAATTGTTGAGCCTCATTATGTTTAATGCTTGCTCTTGATATCAAGCTACATAGATGTGGTAGCGAGCATACCCTGCGGCTCTTACACGTTTTCATATATCATGCATAACTATATATAACTATACTCACGTAGAATACATGATTTAGTATAGCAACATGCCAATTGCTATACTTAGAAATATACACAATATATGCATATCTTCAATCTACTGAATAGTTACAATATACTCTAGTTTTCATCCAGTGAATTGGAACGTCAAATGAAGAACAAGACAAAAATTGATCATGCAAGCGAAACCGGAAGGAAAACGAGATCAAAGGAGATTCCCTGCTTTTCTATTGGTATTGCAAAGGGTTCCCTTTTCATTTTCCTTCCTTCCATCTCCCATATCCTAGGCCTGTAGTTTCTCTAGTTCCTTATCAGGTCGTTTAAAGCTCATCAACTTTGTAAGCTACTTGAAGTACGAAACAAAAAGGAAAGGGGATATTGGAAGCTAAATTCATCTAGGAAAGACTAGAGAATAAATGTGGAATCTATGGTTTTCTATGTCTATATAAAGCAATCGCAAGCGCCATCGGCTTCGTTCTTTATCTCGTGATTTTGTTTCTTCCGACTCACTTATCAGATCTTTTTTTCCTCACATGCCCAAAACCCTAGTCTATCACTAACCCTTGATCGGTAACCCTTGGTATTAAAACGGCTCAAGCCCTCTCTATCAAGAGTCTAGGAACGTTAGACTAGTTCCTCTCTCTTTGCGAATATCGGAAATATTAAGCTCAACGAGGAGGACTTGTTCGACTTAGACCAAAGGGGACATCTTCTTGAATTTTATTTTTTCTACTTCCATTTTTTTCATATAGCAGATTAAAATAACAATGAATTCCTCGCGGCGATCAGCAATTACATTTGCTATGCATCCGCGATCTTTGCGGTTCATTTCGTCAGCATCTCCAACGTCTCCAAATATAGCATCACGAGAATTTCCAAGGAATTGTTCTTATGCTCTTCATAGATCTTCACCATCTTCATCCTCATCCCCTTCTTCTCTTTTATATCGTTCTCATCTTTCTCCAACCCAAACCCGCTCTTTATTCTCTAGTAGTCGCAAAGCGGCTGTTCAGACACACTATCAAGCTCTGGGTATCACGCCGCATGCCTCGCCCGCGGAAATCAAAAAGGCCTTTTATGCGCTTTCTAAAGCTCATCATCCAGATATGAATCCAGACGATCCGTCGGCCAAAGATCGCTTTCATCGGGTGTCAGAGGCGTACGCTGTACTCTCAACACCGGCTAAACGGAACGCCTACGATCGGTCTCTCGGCCTCTCTTCGTCTTCTGCTTCGTCCTCTCCGAGTGGAAGTCAGCAGCGCTCGGGGTCTTTCTCGTCTACTACCAGACATCCTTCTGGAACGTCTTCTTCTACTTCTTCGAACTCGAGTGGATCGTATTCGTCGTATACAGGCCCGGCTGGTGGTCGTCCGGCATCTGGCTTGTCTCGTCGTAGAAGCCAATTTACTGGCCCACCACCCTCATTCTACCGTTCTGGAGGTTGGGGTGCTTTTTACGAGAAACGTCAGGCAGCTCATGAGGCATCTACATCATCACCAGAACCGAACTCTCCGCCACGATGGGCTTTTGGCACTGGCTCAAACAGCAGTCACTCTTCCTCCTCGTACCCTAACTCATTTTCTTCAACATCGTCATCAAACTCCTCCGCATCATCTTCTACAAATTTTGATGAGGCAGCCTATGCGGCTGCACACGCACAATATGTCTCACATATCGGTAAAATGGCTCACTTCGACGCCGTTTCTCATCTACGAACTCATATGCGCCAGGAAATCCTAAGAAATCGTCGTCGTGCTATTAACATCTCGCGTAATCATGATCAAGACAATGTTGGAACTGCTGCCAAAATGATGCTTGTGTTGGGAATGGTGGCTACCATCTTAGCGTTGGTACCTACACTGTTCCCGGGCACCAGACGCAGCGAGAAATATAGTGGTAGTAATAGAACTGGTGGTAGTGGTGGTATTATAAGGGCTGATGCGTATTGAATAGGTGATGCAAGATGTCTGTTTCTTTTTGTTAAGTTAGTCGAAAGAGTTCAGATCGGAGCTAGCGAGGTACCCAGTCCTGATGTAACTATAAAAAGAGTGAGCCCGTGAGAATTAGGACACAAACATATATATGGCAATAAAGCGGCATAACACAGCAAAACCAGAATTGGAGCATTTATGTAGAGATGGCATAACATTGGCTTGCATATGGAAAGAAAACAAAAGAAGCTAGTAGCGTGGTATAGATGTACATGTCTTGGTATTGTATTTAGTTTTGTTCTTCCTCCAAGAAAGATCATATGACGCTACTATATGGAGCTAAGCAAAGATGCTCTCCCCAAGGAACATCGCGCCAATAACACCCTTCCATGGATTGAGATAGAAAAATAGTACAAAAGGGGGAGAGTTAAGGAAGGGTATTTAAGAGGAGAAAGTGAACGAGGTACCGATCTTGTGGGTAGCCTGGTCCAGCTTCTGGGTGTCAATGGAGGCACCCAGGCCCAGGGTCACACCGTCACGGAGCAGGACGTTGTAGGATAGGGCGGCGATACCACGGTCGTTGATCTTAGCCTATATTCAACATATGTTAGTATAAGCAAGATTGATTGGAGCAAAAGAACTAGGAAAAGAAAACTTGCCTTAGCGAAAGAGACGGGATCAATGCGGTACTTGGAGGCAATCTCCAGACCAACGGCAGAGCCAGTCTTAGAGTTCCACGAAGCCTTGCAGCCAGCCTCGACCTGGGAGTTGACCTTCTGGTAGAAGGAAGCAGAGAAGACGGACAGGTTGTCAGTGGCGGTGATGGCAGCGCTATAGGCGGGGGCGCTGTAGCCAACGGCGGCGTTGTAAGAGGTGATGGCGGCCTTAGCAACATCGTAGCCAGCAGAGGCGCCAGCAAGGAAACCCTCGTGACCGACAGTAGCGTCAATGGAGGCAGTGGGGCCGCTCAGCAGGTTGAAGAAGGCACGACCGTGGAAGTTGGACTGCTTGAAGTACAGGTTGAACTTAGCAGCCTTCTTCTGCGAAGCAGGCAGGAAGGTGAACAGACCCTCAGCCTTCAGGCCCTTGGCCAGAGTGTCGGACAGCTCAAGCTTGGTGTCAAGAGCGTTGGCGGTGTTCCAGGTCTGGGTCAGAGTCAGGCCTGTATAGGGGGAAAATCTTGTTAGTAAGCCAAGGTTATCTGAATCACGAGTAGCGTATATCTTGAGCGAGGTAAAAGGCCAACGACAACTAGTCAAGCCAGGAAGAGGGCCTAGCACAGCATTAAAGGCTATGGGCCCCGGCCGGGTTCGACTTCGTTTGCGACTAGAGCCATGGCGCGACTTGCGGGCCGAGACTACTTGTGTTGTAGAACTGACAGGACTAAGAACTCTAGCCCCAGCAGCAGCATTGGCCTCGGCATCAACACTGGTATCAGTTTCGGCATCGGCTTTGAAGCTCACGGGATCGGAGCGTTCGCCAGCACTAGGACTGGCTTCCGAACGTGATGTCTTGGAACAGGTTTCGATTGACTCTGTCAGATTCTTCGTGGTATCTGTAGATGCAGACGGTACTATTGAATCATCGATCTGAGACCGAGGCAAAACGTCGGTCGATGCTGTATGCTGATTGGCTTCCCCGCTCACAGAAGATTGCTGTTTATTAACGTTTTTAAGGTGGTGTTCGGGTAGGGGCTTTTTGGGGCGTCGAGATTTCGTACCGGAAGGCTTGTCGGTGTATTTGCCCTCAAGCTGTTGTGAATTGGCTAGTTAGTATGTAGTACAAAGGGAGTATGCCGAACATGATGAAAATCTCATGTTAGCGAGGGATAGGTAGATAACTTACGGCACCGCTGGTGACCTTGTCGTGGGTCGACTTGCCAGTCACTCTGAAAGCAACATTGTTGGGGGTGTTGCTCTTGAACTCGAAGGTAGAGGCGGCGGCGTGGTAGAAGTCACGGCCGAGGAGCTATGTGAGTCAATATGGCTATGTTAGTTATGTACTATGATATGTAGTTAAAGGCCTTGCGTATTCATCGTGGTCAATCTCTCGTGCTACCACTGATTCAAGATGTCTCGTCATATCGCGGAGTTATAGATAAAATCGCCTAGACACGTTATGATTTAGAGATGCAGCCGTTTTGCTCTTTTATCGGTTGATCTATGGTATGTGCTCATCTCGTTCTAGATCAGCGCAAATGACGCCATCGAACCGATGATTTGTTCTGAAAAACAGGCCCTACATCTGCATGCATCACGACTAAAACCGCATCTATGTTTGAATCTAGGCATGAGATTGACTTGGCGATGTTTGATAGAGGGAAAGACCATGATTTAGACTATAGCCATGACTGGATAAAAGCCCTCAAACTTCGCCCAACAAGAAATAGTGTACATTCTGTGGCTTATTCACAAACGTTGGAAGAGACGCACATCGTTGGCCGGCTTGGCGATATCGGTGAAAGCAGGGACAGCCATTTTGATGATGGATGATATGAAGGTTTTTAAATAGGAAAGAAAAGAAAAAGGGTCAGGATAGAAGATATACAAAAGACTTGCTTGAAGAAAGAAAAGAATAGAAAACAAGAAGGAATTCTAATATGAGAGAGAAGTCCAGTAAAGAAGGAAGAAAGGCCTAAGTAGGAAAGAACCTCAACTGGGTCTTTATCGGTAAAAAAAGGCCACAAAAAAGCCAAGTGTAGTGCATAAAAACGCTACTGCTTCTTTTGTTTTTCCCCTGGCAACCAAGCATGAAAAAAATGGGCTTAACAAGAAACAAGGGCCCAAAGTAGCTTGCCATTGGCTTTCCAATTTAGAGCCTTATTGACTCAATTTTTCCAGGGTCCAACAGCCAACAGCAAGCCAACAAAATCAAAGCTAAGTCAACAAACTCCCCCTGTAACTACGGTCGTAGTACTCAGGGCACGATACTCAGAGCATGATTCATTGAGCTCTAAGCGGTGCCCTAATACCTCTCATATCTATCTTTGGTAGTCTTTGTGAAGACATCTCAACGTCATGTCACTGGGGAGAAATCAAAAAGGACAGCAACTCATGCCAAACTCAAGCACCCAAAATCTAGATCTAGAAAGAAAGAAAAAAAAGAGTCACAGTCACAGTCACAGTCAACCCGAAAGAATCACAAGGGGCCCCAGGAAGAACACTGCAAAATGGCTTCCCTGCCCCTCCCATTCCAAAAATGGTCTTCTCCATCCCCCATCCGAAAATGACCGCTTTGAATATATTCGCAAGTTGTCATAGTTTGGCATGTCCACTTCTCCACTTGTTTCTCTTCATGACGTTTTTCAACTAATCTTTTGGCTTCATGAACTCTGCGGACAACGGGAAGAGGATGTGCGAAAGGAAAACAGCCGAGCTTATTAATACAACTATATGAAAGAGCCCCATTTTCTATCGGGTTTTTCACTATGCCATGCCATGAAACTACTCAGTCCCAGGAGTAATATTCTTACAACGGTGGCTTCGTCTCACCAACTGATATCAACCAAGTTTTATGTATCGCTATTCTCTATAAAACCCCACGTGGGCACAGATGCTCGTCTTCATTTGTCTCATTCTTCCTTAATTGTATGGATTGATATATACAAGCAGGATTTCACTAGATCGTGTTCTTTCACATTCAGAATGGATAACAAAATGATGGTTGTTATAGCTCGGTACTGAATAAGTAACTTTGGTCTGAGAAGAAAATTCTTGGATAGTGGCTTGAACTGTATTCCGAACATTCCCGAGTGCCTATAGTTGTACAATGTCACTTACCGTCACTTAACCCTAAACGGTTGCCCAAAATTATCCAATTCTACTAAGCACATATACAAAATTAGTATGTTTTGTACTTTAGTTCAATGTTTTACTTTGTTTATTTTTTGTATGAATAAGTAAGAATTCCTTTATGTTTCTAGTCTCTAGAGGACTAGATTCTGGACACAAAGATTAAATAGGTAAAAAAAAGAAAACAGAAATAAAAGCCAAATGTCAATCAAAGTCCCATGCAACGTCCCGGAAGAATTTCCATAGTAGATTTTATCCCAAAACAAAAAGGAAACCTAGAAAGAGTGGTCTCAGCAATGTACAAAATGATCATTTATCTAATCCGGATCATGATGTATTGACAAACTCTTTCTTTCTAACGGGCTACCGTTTTTAGTATTTTATATTTGTGTGTATGTATATACATGGGTGTTCGTGTTTTATTGTCGCCATTTACTCAGTAGTGTCGTACTTAGCGTTATGCGTAGAAATGGCACGACCAGAGGGGTCGGTCTGCTTAGACCACTTGGGCGTCCAGCGCATGACAGTCGAAGCGCAAGTCTGGGGGAACAGCTCGTCGAACATCAAGCGGTACCAGTACGCTTCCTTGGTGTCGGGAATATCAGAGCCCCACTCGGGCTTGGGGTTCTTCATCATCTCATCGGTGACCTGCAGCTCAGCGTTGTCCTTGAGAGCATCGATCCATCCGTAGCCGACACCGTCAGAGAACTGCTCCTTCTGACGCCACAAGATCTCATCAGGCAGGTAGGGCTCAGTAGTCGGATCATCCGAAGTGTCGAAAGCCTTGCGCAGGATGTACTTTTCGATGTGCTCCTTGGTAATCATCTTCTCCTTAGGCTCGATGTTCATGCAAGTCTCGAGGAATTCCTTGTCCAGGAAAGGCACACGAGCCTCTAGGCCCCAAGCCGAAGTTGACTTGTTAGCACGCAGGCAGTCGGCAAGATGCAGGCTGCGGACACGGCTGACCGTCTCCTCGTGGAAGGCCTCGCGGTTGGGAGCAGCGTGGAAGTACAAATAGCCACCAAAAATCTCGTCGGAACCCTCGCCAGACAGAACCATCTTGATGCCCATGGCCTTGATCTTGCGGGAAAGCAGATACATAGGAGTAGAGGCACGGATAGTGGTGACATCATAGGTCTCCAGGTGGTAGATAACATCAGAAAGGGCGTTAAGACCATCCTCGATAGTGAAGGTCATGACGTGGTGCTTAGTACCCAGGAACTTGGCTACCTTGACGGCAGCGGCGTTATCAGGGGATCCAGGCAGACCAATGGAAAAGGAGTTGAGCTGGGGCAGGTAGGTGACGGTTTCCAGCTTGTTGTCGTCATCGATACCAACAAGGCCCTCGCCAGTGTCAGGGTTCTGAGTGGTGTTGTCGATACCGGCGGCGAGAGCAGCCTTCTTAAGTCTGAGAGTTTCCCGTTGAGCGATGGAGGCAACCAGAGATGAATCAAGACCACCGGAGAGAAGGACACCGTAAGGAACCTCAGCCATTAGACGCTTGCGGACAGACTTCTCCAGAGACTCGCGGATAGCTGTCAAATCAAGAGGGTTGCTGGGAACGCGGGTAGGCTCCCACCATGAAGGGTTGAAGTAGCGAGTGCGCTGGCCAGTCAGCGAGTCGTAGACGTGACCGGGAGGGAAAGCCTCGATCTTGTCGCAGACGGGGGCCAGAGACTTGAGCTCGGAGGCAAAGTAGACAGCCTCGGGCTCCTTGGAGGACCAACCCTGGTACAGGGTAGTGATGCCGATGGGATCGCGAGCAGCAATGGTTCTGTCCTTCTCCTTGTCGTACAGCACAAAAGAGAACATGCCATCCAGGTGGTTGGGGGCATCAATGTCGTACTTCTCATACAATGGAATGACAACCTCGCAATCGGAGGCAGTCTTGAAGTGGTAGGAGTTGTGTAGGCTCTTGCGGATCAAGCGGTGGTTATAAATTTCGCCGTTGACGGCCAGGATAATGCTGTCGTCGGCATTGGTGAGGGGCTGAGCGCCGGACTCGACGCCAACAATAGATAGACGCTCATGGCAAAGGACTTTCGATATATAGTGTTAGATTCCGCTTTGTATATCTCAATTTCGAGGTCAAAATGAGGTAATGTGGAGTTTGACTTACTGGTGTTGTTAGAGGTGATGTTACCGCCTATTGGAGAGATATAGGGTTAGCACGATAACTCTTCGCGGGTTGACTAGTAAAAATTGGGTAAAAAGATAGACCACCGCTGTGTTCCCGGTCTTCCGGGCCCACCAGGTTCTCGGATCGTGACAAGTTAGCGAAATAAATTCAATGAATTGGCTCTAGACTACTAGATTGCAGTTTCCACAGATAATAGTGACATTTTGTCAAAGCGTTAAGCCGCGCGAATGCCTCCTACCGGTGTCCGTGGATCTGCCCTCCATTTAGTTTTGAAGCCAAGAGCGGAACTTGATATATAGATCCTGAATGCAGTTTTTGTGACTCAGAGAAACTAGGTTATGGGTCGTATGCGGCGAGGGAGCCAAAAAACGACGGCACGCCAAAGTAATGGCGTCGGCTTTGAGTAGTCGAGAGCCTAATATTGTAATAATAAGGAAGGAGGGCGCCGGGGAAGAAGGATAGAATAAATAGCAATATTAAAGATGATTAAAGACGAACGAAGGACTCACTCCAATCGGGACCACGGTGGCGAATTCTGAATAACATATGTTAGTCAAAGGGTTTCGGGAGAGATAACAAGCAAATGGATCGCATGGCAACGATGACTAGTGGCTTCTAGCAGTTCCATTGCGGAGAGAGCGATAATGAACGGAGCGGCCAGTGGCTTCTCGTGAATGGGATATGGATATGAATACTTACAGCTTAGCAAGCTTAAGCGCAGTGGGCTTGAAGCCCTGGACGTCAGGGTGACTAGAGAGAAATGAATTATGATTAGCAAAAGCTCATGATAAGATAAATGACACATGCAAAATCGGATAGAAGCGGCTCTGTAAAAAAGCAATTGATTGATGGTGGGGCGAATTTTTTATTTTCAAGAAATAAATTTTTGACCCCCCCCTCCAACGAGGCCAAATCAAACTTTCGGAAAGAGCGCCTATTTGTGCGACTGCAGTGCAACAACAACGACACCGAATCTAAAGCGATCGCGCATGATCCAGTACATTCCGTTGCAAGATGCAGTCTGTTTCTTTTCTATATAGAGTGCATAGTCTAAGATAGACAACACAGGATAATTGCGAAGTATATCAAGATGAAGAAAGGTGTCGAAAAGAAGAATATGCTCGAGTAGGTTCAGACATACCGGTGACACGCGAAAATGCCACACATGATTGCGATATGGGTTGTGAGGTAGGCACAGCAATATGTGTAGAAGAGAGGTAAGACGGACTCGATGAAGAAAAGATAAGATCTATGATATATGGCACACGGGGAGTATCGTGGGAAGAAAAAGGAAAAAATTGTCTAGCTACGAAAAAAAACTAGAACTTGATCGAGGGTAGCCTTCGCCCACGGGATCGGTGGGCATATATATATATATATATGTATGCGAAAGAAACCACTACTACTAATTCTAACTTTTCCTTGCCTTTTCTAAAGCCGTTCAAGGGCCAAGAGCCGAACAAGTCCTACTTTCCCAGTAGGCAAGATGGCGGCCGATGCAAGACAAGACCAAAGCCATCCAACACGGATCCTACACCAAAGAGAATATACGCCCCTCCCCTCCCCCGGTCCGCCCTTAATATTTTTTAAGATAGAGGATGGGTCCTAGAGAGGGAAGATACTATGAAGAATGTTGAATATTCCCAGCTCTGGCACTCTTTGTTCCACTCTTTTCTCTTGGACCCAGGGCAGAACTAGAGGCAAGGGAACGAAAACAAACAGGTGGACGGACGGGCGAGAAAAGAAAGAGTCATACATGTGGCTCTTGCTGGAGTAACACTACTGATAGCATTTACTCACGCTGAGATAGCGATGACCCTGCTTGTCATTACGAAGTATGGGCTGTCCGTCTACCAGATATCTATCAAAAAGAAACCGGGTCATCTGATAAGTCCAGGCTATCTTCTTCTTCTATCTTGGTGATATCTACCATTTGACGGTCTTGAGAGGATTTCGAGTCAAAAAAATTGAAAATGAAAGCAACCCTTCTTCATAATAAAAGATGTTGCCGACGGCAAAGAGGCTAAATTTCTTCGTACAGCTACCGATAATCGCAAAGTTTTTCTTCTTCTGTGTACAGTCCTCAAACAATCTTCATACAGACATAATGAGTGGTTTAAATAGTGCTAAACTCATGGATCAAAGAAAACGTCAAAAACAACCTTGGACGCCAAGTTGCTGGCGCACTGGTCGTTCGTTATCTTTGTGTGCCGATTTCTTCTGTGTGCATTCTCTCTTCTCATGCCCGATTTCGGAATTTGACGTTACTGTCTGTCTGCTTGCTACAAGGGGCAAAACGTATAAACAATACTTCCTATTGGCTCTGATAAGGTCTGAGATCCTCTAAAATAAATCAGGCTACTAATGGCCATTGAGTCTGGGTACTTCAATCTATACCATCTAGCTACATGTATTTTTTTTTAAAACATGCATCTCTTTCCGCTATCAGACCTCGTGCGTTCTGTGTCACACCTGTAATTTTTAGTCTGGCACTTATCTCGAATCGGCTGTCATAACGTACCTATCAACAAATATTGCTAGTGTTGACTCTTATTGAACTGATAGGATGCGACCTTGGCATCTACGAGTCATTTCATAGAAAAAGTATGTTTTTTAATTTGAATATGATTATCATCTAGTATCAAATTCATGTGTACGTAACGATATCTTCTTTATTCTTATTTATTTATTTATCGTTTATCGTCTACAACTAGACACTGTTCAAGTGGTGTCGTACCAAAGGCTAGAAGAATAGCAAACATACTTCACAGGGTCTATCAAGGTTAACATTGTAGAATTTCACAGGCGAGAAGTTATACGTTGTTGTGTATCTATAGTTCCACTACTATTTTTCTTCTTTTTTTTTGGTCAAATTTTCCTAAGGTGGACGTCGAGCCAAAATAGTCATGTATGTAGCACCTCGGCATCTCAGGCTAAACTAAAACTAAGCAAAACGTATTGAACAACACACCCAGAGCAGACAGCAGACATAATTGCCAATTTGAAGTCCTGACGGAAAATCATCTCCAGAAACACACCCGGAGTAACGTACCCTTACGGAAAGAAAGACCTAGTGGAAAGTTTTCCCTTAGGCATATAGAAGACGAGAGCAAATAAACAAAACATAAACACCTTTGTCCAGTTTGGAAATCTTGTGAACATGGCCCTAGAAAGCATCAAGAGCGATTAAGATCGGTCAAAGGATATCCAATCGCTTAGAAAATCAGATACGGCGACAACGTGAGGCACAAACACAGACACCATACTATATCGATAGGTGATCAGTAGAGTATGTAATAGCCGACTCCGATTGCCAAGGAAGCTTTAGAAGGTGAGCTCCTTCGATATTATTGCCGAAATTCCGATTTTTGAAAATTGATTACACTGGCATCAGAAATGGCGACACCAGTATAAAGTACATGCCATAGCTCCACAGAAGGACACAACGATACACCAAGCTCAAATGTTGTACATGAATCAACTGCGCCTAAGACGCAGCGTTCTCACGCACCACACGCTTGATGCGCTTCTCGTACTCATCCTTGTCGCGCTTAAACAGGCCATATGCTTCAGCTTGTGCCGGCGAATCTGGGTTTGGGTCGTTGAGGAGATCTTGGATACCAAGTAGGATCTGCTTCATAGTGATAGCAGGCTTCCACGCCTCATCTTCATTAAGAATAGACAAACACACAGTACCGGACGGGTAGACATTAGGGTGGAATAGTGGAGGAGTAAATTTGCCTATAGATCCAAGAAGGTCGTGTCAGTATAACATAATAAAGAGTCTTAGAGGTAGGTACAAATGCTATATTCTATAGCAGGGGCTTTCGACAATTTGTAGCAAAATAAAGCTTGAGGTATAGTAAAGCTCTGTACCAGTAACAAAGCTCAGTTTATCGGCAAATGGGAAAGCTTACATTTGGGCGGCTTTGTAGGGTATTCTAATATAAGCAGCAGGTTAGCATACTGAGCATATGCCAGAAAACATATATTTATACACATATTAGTCCAAAGGCTCAGCTTACCGTCGGGAAAGGTGATTGTCAACCTGAACAAGCCACCTTCCCAGATTGTCTTCTCCTTTCCTGGAATTCCACATTCCCACACTTTGATGTCTAGAACGCCAGATTCGGTGCGCTGAGGGCGAGCGTAGAAGCCGAATGGGTGGTCCTTTCGCCACTGTTTTCTATGCGACAAAGGCAAGAGAGGAAATAAATGTCAGAATCATAGTTCGTACTACAATATTTGGGTATTGATGGGTGGCGTTTCCGATTACCTCTCCTCCTGTAGGCGATTCTGGCATAAACTCATGATGTCGGCAAGGCTGAAGGCTATTATGTGGTCTTTTTTCTTCTTATTCAGTTTGCGACGGAACTATCTTCACGGCGGGGTTAACTGGCCAACTGACGTCAAGGAAATGGACTAAGAAGCAGAACTAGAGATTAGGGTGGGCAAATTCTGGCGAAGAATATGCAAAAGATAGGCTGACTAAATGTCAAGTAGATTCAGAAGTCAGAAGTAGATATTTTGAAGTCAAGAAAGGCTACGATGGACAGATATGATGGCATTAATATCAAAAGCAGCAGGATAGACTAGATAGAAAGAAGGGTCGAAGCCTTGTGGGCATTTTTGGCAACTGCCGTTGGCAATGCAAGGTGAGCTTTTGGTTGGTGGGCCACATGCTAGCAGTACATACATAATATGTAATTGCCGCCTAGGGCGACACCGCTCAGCTGCAATGTAATTGTACAGCAGATCTCATACAGATAACGCAACAAGCTGTATTTCACATCGCCTACTACTTTAGAAGTCTTTCTAATGCACGACATCAAACAGGAACAGAGATCCAAAGAGTAAGTGTGAATAGTAGTTGATTTTAGGCACTATATCGCCCGCAGATAGGTTGTAGAATCGTGAACGATATGTAGCACTACACAGCCCTAATGTCATTGTGTAGAGTGGTTTTAGGGTTAATATAAACCCCCCATCAGGAGTAGGCCCATAACAGCTTCTAAATAACGCCTAGACAATGGTGCCAGCACTATATTTGTAAGGACGACGTAGAAGTAGCATGTGATCCTTTTTCAATTATGTTTAGCTCCAAGTACTACTCAGCCTTATTCACACTATTGCAAGCTGTGAATATCATCATTCTGACCGTCTCTCTCAAAAGCCTTAAGCAAGTTCCACGAGACCTCAAAAACACTATTTACGTCTTTCTCCGTGGCCGATCTCGACCCAGTCCCGGCCCCTCATCTGCCCGCCATATCAATACCATCACCACCACCTCGACCATACCTCTCCAATCAAGATTATTGCGCCATGACTGCTCCTCCACCCAAGCCCACCTTTGAAGATTCGGAGGATATTCCCGACCCCGACGAGGATGATCTAGACGATCTCGATGGTAAGCTCGCTCGCTACTTTCCTCCACCCTGTCAATATATACGTCGCAACCGTGGTGGCTAACTCAGTCTGTCTCGCCTCCAGACATGCTGGACGACTTTTCTGCTGCTTCGCTGGGTGGTGTTGCACCTGGTCCTGCGCCTAGCATCCCGGCAGCTGCGCCGGCTATTCCAGGCATCAAAGCTGAAGATGGTCAAGCAGAAGATGACTTCACGGAAGAAGACTTTACCAAGCATTTACAGGAGGGCATGGCCAGCTTACTTGGTGGCATGGGCGCCGACTCGGTAAGCTTCCTTCTTTCCAATACGACTACTCTACAGATCTAACCGAGGCCAATATACAGAAGGAGATGCAGGCCCAATTTGAGGACATCTTCAAGCAAATAACAAACGAGGCCGCGGCCTCTGCCTCTGCTTCTACCTCCACCAACGCCAACAATGGCAGCGAACGCCCGTCGTCTTCCCGAGCCCCCCCGTCTACAGCTGGAACCCGGCCATCAACAGCCCGTAGCGAGGGTGAAGATTTCCAAGAAACCATCCGCAAGACAATCGAGCGCATGCAAAATTCTGGTGACCAGGCCACAGCGGCCGCCGCTGCCAATGGAAGCGATGACTTTCTTTCCGAGATGCTTAAGCAAATGGGCGCTGGCGGCGCTGGAATCCCAGGCCTGGACGGTAATGGTGGCGACGAGGACTTCTCCAAGATGCTCATGGGCATGATGGAGCAGCTTACTAACCGCGAGATCCTCTACGAGCCCATGAAGGAGCTCAATGAACGCTTCCCTGTCTGGATGACGGAGAACAAGGACAAGATCTCGGCTGACGATGTCAATAGATATGAGCTGCAGCAGAAGATTGTCGGCGAAATCGTCGCCAAGTTCAACGACCCAAAGTTTTCGGACGACAACCCCACCGATCGCCAATACATAGTTGAGCGCATGCAGAAGGTATGTTAGGGGTTGGATACCATAGGCTACTCAAAGCCTTTTCAGCTGTGATATATGGCTCACTGACTCAATATTTCTTCTCTAGATGCAAGATGCCGGATCACCACCCGCAGACCTCGTTGGTGATATGCCTTCAGCACATGATGCGTTCGGCGCTCCAGATGATGAGGCTTGTAACCCACAATGATGGTAAACATCATGTCTTCTTTCTCTCTTTGTCCTTCTCTTGACCACTTAATCCTACATCACGTGATATATGTAGTTAGAATGCATTCTAACGCGCACATACTTTGGTCCATACGTAAATGGATTCATAATTTAAATATTCAACAGCAAACCACTATTCTACAAACCACAGACTGTGACCGTGTTGCCAAGGCTTATACCAAAAGTCTATCCCATCCCATGAACGAAAAAACAAAATCCCATTCCACTTATCCGTCCGATGAACGCCATACAAACAAGAAACAAAGGCTGGCTGAATATCCAATATGACCAACCTCATACTATCAGAAGGAAAATGTAACCTTCTTATGACATTTCCATGTCGTCTTGCTTTTGTTCTTCATTGTGGACCAGATCCAAAAGCATATCATCATCGATGTCCCACTCAGACATGGGCATACCGGCGTTGTCATGCATCATGGCCTCATACTCCATATCTGCGGGTGTGGGATAGTCGTCAAATTCCATCCCGGGAAGATCTTCCATTTCCTCCTCGTTGATATGGTTGGGGCCAGTGGCATCTTCAATGAAGGACTCCAAAGACCAAGCATTCGCCGATGCCTCCCGGGCCTTATAAGCAAGGTATTGTTGGTGTTCTTCATGCCATGAACGGATAGCCTAGTACTGAAGTGTTAGTTGCGAGTTTTCTTGACAATGTACAAGAGCAGAATGAGTTGGCCTTACATGTGTCTCGATGGAACGCTTTTCGAATCTTTCATCATCAGCACGGTCCCGCACAGTCTTCAAGAAAAGCCGGCGGCGCGTAGCCTGGTCATCCTCCCGTTTTCTTGAAACTGGGTTGGGTCTGCTTGGACGGTTGGAGAAACGAGATAACTTGTCAAAACCTCTGAGAGGCGACGACGCTGTGTAATTGGCAGCGGAGTTGTTCTGGTTGTTTGCCGGGATTCCAAAGTTGATGGGCACGAAGCCGTTTGACGGAGACTGCGAAGAGAAAGAAGGGCGAATAGGCGACGAACGCGTAGGAGAGACGGGCGGCGATGAATTGAAGATATCGAGGCGCTTCTGAGCGCTCTGTGAGGGACGCAAAGGGGAAGAAATGGGTGGTTGATGGCAGGCCCAATCACCAGGAGCAAGAGATGGCATTGTTGGGACGGTGAACATTTCGCAGTTGCGAGAGAGTGAGTGATATTGGCGTCAAAGATTGAACGACACGAGTTGGATGAAATAGGGATAACCTTGGACAAAAATAGAAAGGATATCTTGCTCGTGAACTTGGTATTATCCTCAAGAGATCAACCGATGTTTAGAGGCGGGATTTTGGGGATGACTCGACAAAAAAAAGAAATACACGTCCCAATCTAGATGTGGGATTTGCTAGTATCCCAGTAGAGATGAATCTGAGCGTTTTTATGGTCGTTGAGTTCAGTTGAAGATAAAGAAAACAAGAAGACTGGTATACTATGTAGCATGAAGTACATATGTAGCAGAGTGAGTTGGATTTTGTGACAAGAGAATGGCCGATTGATCTTAGTGATTCTCGAAAGTTGCCTTTAAAGTAGTCTTTAAAGTGGTTGCAGATGGTTAAAATGGGTATCGTTTGTAGACGCGCTGTGTTAAATTATCTTAGTCTAGAACTCGCGTATCATTTTGCCCGGCTGATATGACTTCAAGTCACATTACCTTCCTTTCCCAGTACCCTAATCACATAACCCTATATGTGTGATGTTATTGTACATGTACAACCCTAGGACGCATTTGTTCGTACGAGATTTGACGCTTTGATTTGTACAAGAGGAAAATACATTTTTTAATCACGTAGGGATATAGTAAACATCTTCAGGCAGTTGCAGAAGCTGGAGGTGGGTAGTTGCGGACTTTGGCTTGTTTTCTTTGGTCATGCCGATATATGACACAATATTTTTCTATCTCTGAATCCCAACTCACATTATATTTTTCGTCTTCTTTATCTTCCTTTATTTACTCCCAAATCTGTCCTAAATATCCGGAAGTCAAAACAGGCCGCCAAACCTTGGCCCGGTTGGATAATTCTCGTACTGTAGCGTTTTGTCGCAATAGGCATTTTCTACTTTGGTTTTAATTATCTTGGTTTCTATCGTCGGAATGTATGGCACACGGCTATATGTGAAGCATCTCGGTCTTGGGCGTCCCAGAGGCTTCCCCTCGGCGCCGAACTTGAAATCTGGGGTGCTTTCTCGGGCATATACTCGTGGCTCTCGGTACCATCCTTCACAATCTCAATCCCAGTCTCGTTCCTGGTCGAAGACCAATTCAAGCCCAAGGAGCAATGGCCGTGTTGTTTTGCTTGCTTCGGGCACGGCAGCCCTTGGAACCACCGCCGTAGTCTTCACCGACGATATCAAGAACAGTTATGAAACTGTCGAACGAAGCAGCCGCGTCGGCCTCGCTTTGGTAGTGTGTGTGAATGAGTACGTATAAGTACTAGTTGATGTAAAAAGTTAACGTTCCCAAGCTAATATTTGTAGTTATCGAGTGACGCTGAAAAAGATGGAGCAAATTGATGATCCAAAAGAAAAGAACAATACGCTCCATGCCTGCCATCAACGCTGTGCTAATCGAACATTGAAGGTACTGGAAAAGAACGGAGGTATATTTATCAAACTTGGCCAACATCTAGTAAGTGTCTAGTTCCCTGTGAATCTACCCGATAAGTTATACCCACTAACAACAAATAGAGCGCCATGAACTATTTACTCCCCGTGGAATGGACAACAACATTTATACCTTTGCAAGACAAATGCCCCGTTTCATCTCTGGAGTCTATTCGGGCTATGTTTCGTCAAGATCTGGGTCTTGAACTCGACGACGTATTCTCCGAATTCAACCCGATTCCTATCGGGGCGGCATCACTAGCTCAGGTGCATATGGCGAAGCTGAAAACCACTGGCCAGGAAGTAGCTGTCAAATTTCAACACCCCAGCTTGGACATCTTCTCGCCTCTTGATATCAAGCTCACGTCGTTCACCTTTGCGACGCTGAAGCGGGTTTTCCCAGAATATGATCTAGAGTGGCTCTCTAAAGAGATGGAAGAGTCTCTTCCCTTAGAACTTGATTTCAGAGAGGAGGCCAACAATGCTCAACGCACCCAGGAGTATTTCTCTCACCATGCAGACTTGCCACTTGTAGTTCCGGATATCGTCTGGGCCAAGCGTCGGATTCTTGTCATGGCTGCGGAGAAAGGCCACCGTCTTGATGACCTCGGTTACATGGACCAAAACCAAATCGATCGTGACGAGGTATCCGCATCGCTCTCTCGAATCTTCAATGAGATGATCTTTGGCCATAATGCGCCTCTCCACTGTGATCCCCACGGCGGTAACTTGGCTATTCGGAAAAACAATAAGCGTCGTGGCTATAACTTCGATATTATTCTGTACGATCATGGACTGTACCGTGATATCCCAGAGGACATGCGCCGGTCTTACGCTAAGATGTGGCTTGCGGTTGTCGATGGTGATATGGACCGCATGTGTAAATATGCGATCGAAGTGGCTAATATTGAAGAGAAGGATTTCCCCCTCTTCGCTTCAGCCATCACAGGTCGTGATTATCGCGTTGTGCGCAAGGGTGGTAGTATCTTCAAGAAACGTACTGATGACGAGCAGAAGCGCCTGAGTGGCATGCTGCAGGACGGTTTAATTGTTGACCTGGTGCATCTGCTTGGTAAAGTACCGCCTATCATCCTGTTGATCCTCAAGACCAACGATCTCACGCGTAGCCTTGATGAGAATCTACATACACGTCAGGGCCCCATACGTTCGTTCATGATTCTCGCTCGCTACTGCGCACGCACTGTGCTACAGGAGAATGTAGAGTCCATGAAGAGCAATGGTAGTTCATTGCTTTGGCCACCCACAGCTGTTAGCTACATTACAGCCTGGATGAGCTTCTGGCGGGTTGAAATGAAGCTGAGCATTTTTGAGTGGTGGATATCTGCTCGACGCGCCCTAGGCCTTGGGTCTGGCATCTCTAGACCGATCAGCATGCACAGTTCAAACAGCGCTAAGGCATTGGCCTAACATGTTCGGTTCTCTTGTATACAAGAGTAGTCGATCACACAGATAGGATTTGGAGATATGAACACATCAACATGGCGTTGATGTTGTACCAACACAGAAACGGGCTCTAGCATCAGCTTAGACTCATATGTAATAATAGCAATGACCGTGATAAAAATAGAGCTGAGTCACTCAGATTACTAAGTTGATAGAACTGCTGTTATGCCGATAACGCCAAAGTATTACCAAAAATTTGATTTGATTTGATTATATTTTACGTCTACCTAAATCACTAAGATCATACGACGCCGGGTTGGCTACCGGACAGATATTTAAAGTCCTC
>LJZU01000346.1:0-34018 GCA_001513805.1 Davidsoniella virescens
GACACTCAGGTCTCTGGCAGTTTTTGTTTAAGTAAGGAAAATCTTTTGTTTTCGATAGGTTTTGTGATATAATAGGAAAATGGATTGTAGACAATTGAAGTGATGATAAAGTTGTTATCTGGTCTGTATCTGTGGTATTCCACATCCTATTCATATTATCTTGTGAAACATTGAGATACTAGCAAGATGTTATATGATAGATGTTTTCTAAGTATCACCATTACAGATGTCTTGAATATGTCTCCTGTTACATTGTAGCTCAATATAGTTACATCTATTTCAGCCTAATGTTATGTAGCGAGCTTATTTCATAAATCGATACAAGGTAGATTCACCATTACAACAAAGCCTCCTAAGTCCCAGAATCTACTATCCAAGTAACCCCGCATTCTTCTAAATCAGGCTCTCTCGCACTTGCTGCAAGTGATTTGTGTTAAATAACATGTTTATCTGTATAGGGCCCAAAGATGCAATTCTTGAAGTGTATCGTCACCCCCCCCCCCCCCCCCCCCCCNNCCCCCCCCCCCCCCCCATACCTAACTCGTCAAAAATGGAGGGGAGTGGTACCTAGTTTCAGTCAAGAAGGAACGAAAACATCAGTGTCTCTAAAAAGACCTATACGGTAAAGCCTGCCTAGATCCTTCTCAAAGGATATATCAAGACGTAAAAAGGGGGATCTCAATGTTAAGGAGACAAAGTCACACCTAATGTAAGTAGAGATAGATACTGCATAGCGATATCGCAAGTTAGATAGAGACAGACAAGTGACAACACAGAATATCTGGGCTAAAGAGTCTACAGAGTAATGTGTAACCCTAATGAATTCAGTCAATCCGGAAATTTTGCTACAATTATAGACATAAAGATGTATGACGATTAATAAATGAATAGGCAAAACACTACGCAGCATACATTTATTGACAAAGAATGATACCAGCTTCAGTGTATAGCATGAATCACGTATTAAAATCAGTGTCTAGAGTGTAACATTGAAATGTGAATTTGTACATATATATCTGTATTATACCATGATGACTGATATTTGAAATACTTTTTCGTTTACGATACTAAGGCCACTACACTAAATCCACCTATATTAACTACCCATTTATTGAAGCATGGAATCCAAGCTTTCACCTAGCACAGTCTCAATCTTGACGATCCATCTAGTTGTTTCTCTCTCCACAGTCTCGTCATCATCTTCCTGTAACTCGCTAATGAACGGCAGCATCTCGGGTAGCATAGCCAGCCACTCTTCGCCATGCGTGTCGGCCATCTTTTGCTGCGCCAACACAGCCGCTAATCTCACGCCCGCATTCTCGTTGCGCAGGTGCTTCAGCAGCGCCGAGTTGAGTTCCTTTTGATGAACCTGTGAGTCAGCCGCGCCAGCCAACGCCACGGTAGCATCTACGAGGGCCTCTGTAGACTCGGTGACGCTAGATACGCGTGCATACTGTGTAAGCAATACTGGCGCAATGACGGCATAGTGCGACGGAGCTTGCCAAAATTCGTCCGAGTCGTGTGTGAAGCATGTGACGAGAAGGCGTAGTACAGACTCCGCGAGACGACGTTCGTCTGCGTTATTGCTATTAAGTTCAGCAGAGAGGACGCGGACGACATCGTCTAGGATGTAAGTAGCATAGCTGGTGACGATGCCCTTGAGAGCGTCGAAGAAGACACCCAGGAAGTTGTACACAGAGAGAGCACGTAGAGCACGGCCTGACACATCAGCTGCCGGCAGAGCAGAGGACCACTCAACCAGACGGCCAAAGACGGGGCGGAACACGACGTCGTTAAGCTTGTAGATAAGCTTGAGCGCTACAGCGTTGATAGAGATCTCTAGGGTAGCGAAGCGGGGCGACGCCAACTCGGAGGTCTGACCACGAGATGCGGCTACGCGACGCATATCAAGAGCATCGAAGAGCAGGCCGCTTAGAGGAGCAACATTCTTCGTCACAGTGGCCTTGCTATGCTTGTCAATAGCCTTTCCAAGCAGCGCAACATGGAAGTCAACAGCAGCCAAACCAGCCTTGACAGCGACTGACCAGCCACGTGCAAAGGCGGCGAAGACCATCTTAGCATCCAGCATGGTAGCCAGAGCATCCGCACATTCCGCACGTGCCGACACGGCATCAGCTAGCATATCAGATTCTGTGGCAGCGGAAGCGTGAGATACTTGCAGGATCTGGTCAAGCACGGACGACGAGATCATGTAAGGCAGCTGCTGTACGACTGCAAGGATGAAAGTGTAGCAGGCGGCATGCAACTCGGCAGCGGCTGGATCGTTCTTCGCTGCAGGCTGGACAGACTCGGCCAGGTAAGCAATAACTTGAGACAGAGCTCCGGGCAGAACCGGGACCATAGCATCTTGCAGGACATCGACCAGCGAAGCCAAGCACAGCAGCGACATATGACGCAGGCGAGCATCGGAGGATCCCAAGCAAGCTGAGCTGGCAATGATAGCAGCGGCAGCAGCCACACCATCGACATCCTTGCGACCGTATTTCTCGGCCAGCTTGTCAATGCAAGCAACAGCAGTGTGCTTGTAGCGAATATCGGGTGATTCGCGTAGTGCGGCGATAAGCGAGGGCAAGAAGCCTAGTAGCACAGTGCGCGAGGCCGAGTCGGTGTTGCTTTCGGCATCGATTCGTGACTCCAAGGCCTGAAGCACACGGTGACGAAGGCCAGTATCGGGGCGGTCAAGCAGGCCTTCAACAGCCTTGACAAACTCGCCAATCGACAGCAGGTTCAAGAGAGCAGCTAGGGCATTGCCACACTGCTCGCGAAGGGCAGATGAGAGCTTCTCATCCTTGATATCCTTGGTTTTGAAAAACTCGCCCATCGTCAGTATGCGTTCCAACAGGCGGCTGTACAGCTCACGAGCCTCAGAGGCCTCCATGTCGTCCTTGGCCATGGCCTTGGCAGCCTGAGACTTCAAGCGACGGCCGCTGAGCAGGGCAGTTATAGCAGTGAGTTGACGCAGAGCAGCAGCAGGCGGGTTAGGAACGCCAGTAAGCGAGTCACCAAGAAGATCAGATGCCAAAGAGGGTGGAGCCTGGAAGATCTCGGAGGCAAGGTTGATCAGCTTAGCACAGGTGTCCAGCTGGGTGGTGACCGGATACTTGCGGGCCAGTTCACCAACAAAGCTGATAATGCTAGAGCTGGCATCTTCCTGCTGTACAAGCATAGCAGACACGGCAAATAGAAACTCACGTGCACCAAGAGTGTCAACCAGCGTATCAAAGAGACGCTGGCGGCGGTGTGCGGGCACATGGCTGTACGAGGCAGTGAAACTGAGTAGTAGCTGGGAAGCAGCAGAGACAGGATCACGCTTGCCGCGGCGAAACGAGTCAAGAAGAGGGGGGACAACTTCCTTGATAGTCTGGTTAACGACGTAGGCTGAGTAATCATCGCTCTGGCGTAAGATGGAAGCACCAACGAAGGCAAAAACGGGCATCACAACATGCACAACCACCTCAGGGGCCGTGGCCGCCAGACTAGCAATGACCAGAAGAGCTGAGTTCTGCACAACAGGGCTAGCCGTAGTTTGGATGCAGTTGACAATCAGCTCACCGTGACTCTGGGGCAGATCCAGCTTTAAGCCAGACGACGAGCGATAGACAGGAATGATGGCCAGGATGCTCTGTAAAATCAGGTTCTGAAGGTAGCCCATCTCGGAGCCGACAACGGCACGCAGAGCGTGTAACTTGGACAGAACCTCGAACAGGCTGCTCAGAATCTGGGGGTGATTAGCAGGGCCAGCGCCTTCGACTAGTTGCAACACAAAAGTAGCACGACGAAGGCTAGCGTTAGCCGCAGCAGCCGCCGGGCCATCCAGAGATATGCGGCGAGACTTGTCGACCATGCCAGTGGCATTGGCAGAAGTTGGCATGTCGAGAGTAGCCAGGAAAACCAGCAGGATATCAGTGTCGAGCTGAACATTGCGCAGTAGCTCTGCGGCTTCGCTGGACACGGCATCGGGGCTATCAGCGTTCTGGCTAAGCTCCAGCATAGTGGACGCGATAGATGAGCGCGTAGCAGCCTTCATTGCAGGCCACATGTTCTGTACGCGGCTAAAGATGGCCTGAGTGAAGCCAGAGCGGTCCTCGGGAGCCTCACCGTCAACTTCGGTAGAGGAAGAGGCGACCGTCTTCTTAAGAATCTCCAACAAGCTTTCCAAGCCCTTGGCATCATTAGGCACAATGACACCGACAATCTGCTTGTTGAGGGCTTCCATGTCGACATTGTCGCGCTGGCCCAGGCGAAGAGCCTCCTCGGGAGAAAGCTCTGCCCACCACATGAGGACATGCAGCAGAAGTTGAGTGCGGGTGGTACTGCCAACGCCCTTAACGCGGTTGATGGCGCTAAGCAGTCGGCTCTTGACCACTAGAGAAGGCGTAGCACTGACCTGACCTGCCAGGAACGTCAGCAGGCTGAGGCGAGCGCTGCTCTTCATGGAGGATTTGCTAGAGTCTAGCGCGGCCTCTAGCATAGAGCACACGTGATCGTGTGACATGATGCACTCCTCAAGTGACGGGAGCAAGATCTCACGCAATGTAGCCGTGGCCATGGCAGGTGTCAGCCATTGTAGCTTGGCACCGTCGGTATAAAGCTTGGACTGACCCCACACAGGCAGTTTGGAAGGAACAGTCTTGGGATATAGATCGTCCATGACTACAACCAGAGAAGTTGCGGCCTGGCGGACCTTCTTGGAAGGGTCGTTGAGAGCGGCCATGCAGTAGGGCAGCAGCGCCTGGAAGTCTTGACCACTGACGTCCTTAGCCTTGAGGCGATTCTTGATCATGTCAAGGGCAACACCACGGGCCAGTGCCGGGTAAGCACCACTGACAATACGCAGGAAGAACGAGATATAGGTAGTATCAGAGACAGCGGAGCTCTGGAACAGCACGGGCAACTTGCAGAAATCCTCGAAGACGGACTGGTCTTCAGGCTGAGACGACACAATTAGTAGGAAAACACGGATTAGAGTCTCGAACACGACACCAGCGTCGGAAGACAGGCAAGGCGACAGGCGAGCGTTTTCTTTCTGGAGAGCAGCCAGAGTCTCGCGCACATCTTCCTGAACCATGTTGGTATCTTCGACCTCCATGTCATTGGCCCCCTCAGCAGGCTCCAAGGCCTTCTTGCGGCGGATAGATAAGTCCAGCTTCATCTCAAGAGCATCCATATCAAAGTCTACTTCCTCGATAGCAGCCTGGATCACCTCACCGCATTCACCTTGATCGTTAGATAGATCAATCAAGACGGTACCGATGTCCTTGCGAATGTGGCCGTCCTTATCATTCTCGTCATCTAGGCGCATAGCAGTGACCAACAATACCTTAAAGAGCACAAAGAGCTGCTTCTCGGTCAAGATACGTGCGGTCATGATGCCCTTGATGACACGCAGACCACGAGAGTCTCCCTTCTTCAACGAGCGCTCGGCAAGAGCCAGGCAGAATCCATTAGCTAGCTTGTCAACTCTCCACTCACGGCCGATCTCAACGAGATGCTTCTCGACATCGGTAACCTTGAGGAGAGCTTTGGCAACCTTTCCAGACACCTGCTTAGCTGAGCGGTATTGCGACAGGATAGCCATGCAGATAAGACCAGAGCGGACGGTCTCGTTAGTCCAGCCAGCAACAACTTGCTCCATGAAAGCAGACACGGCAGAGTCGCCAAGGTCGCCCTTGCTAACAAACACAGATAGCGCCATATAGCCAGCAATTTGCAGCTGAGGGACCTTCTTGAGAACAAGAGCTTCACCCAGAACAGGGCCAACACGGTGAAGCAGCGTCATGTCATTATCTGCTTGTATAGCCATGCGGCCAGCCTTGGTCTTGTCGAGCTGACCGTTGATGGCCTCGGTTATTATACCACCCCAGAACGAGATCAGCGTCTGGTAATGTTGCATCGAGCGGCATGATTCCAGTGTGTATTCGGATAGAAGAGCCAAGAAAGTCGGTTGGTTGACTGCCTGGAGCACGATGGCAGCGCGTGGTGGGTTCTGGGACGAGCGGACGTAGGGGCTCAGGAAGCGGTACTCTACGGGAAGAGTCTTGGGAAGAATCGAGAGAAGAGTAACGAAAGCGGGAATCGAGTGGAACGGCAGGAACGTCGTCAGCAAGAAAGCAGTGTTGAATTCATGTATTCTATAGAGAGTCCGTAAGTTAGCCAGAAGAAGATATCGTATGACGGGGAAGATGAAGGACATATAAGAACACACCTGAAGCGACGGACGAGCCACTCTAGAGCCTTGATCGCCGGCATCAAACGCAAACGACTGCCAACAAGACGAAGAAAGCTTCCTATCTTGCTGTCTAGCTGCTTGTTTTCCTCATCGGACAGTGTTGTGCGGTCTTCCTCTACGCTCTGTTCGCTGAAGAGGGTGTTGCCAAACGGCACGAAGCGCGCATCGAGACCACAGAGGTCTTCGAAGCCACTATAGCATGCTTTGTAGATGGCCTGGTAGGTCTGAGTCGCAGCGACCTTAGGTTCCCAAATCAAAGACTTGGAGTGAACGGCCTTCTGGGCCTTGACGTCCAAGGTGGCCTTGGACTTTGCTGAGAGTTGCGCCAGCTGCGCAGCGAGAGAGGTCGACATTCTCGCGGGTTTTTAAAGAAAATAAATCAGTAACTTTTGTAAGAAATGACAAAATGAAAGACTGGGATAACGAAAGGACTGGAAATGGCCGAAAATCTGCTGAGCAAAGAAGATAGGCGCAGAATTTTCGGTGGTGAGAAAAGCTTCGTTAGAGGCTCAGTAGAGGCTTTTCAAAGGCGGTTTCCAAACGAAGTATCTCAACTAAAAAAAAAAAAAAAAAAAATTACTAGAAGTCTAATGTGGGGCTTTGATAAGCAATGGTCCAATGGAGTCTCATTCTGATAAGAGACTTTAATGTAACCTTATTTAACCCTACTTATAGTTTAACCCTAGTGTATATTTACTTTTCTGCTGACTTTAGGGCACTTAAAGGCGCTTGTGAGCACTAATACGATCAACGTCGGTACATTGTTAATAGTATTTTCATGATATGGTTAGTAGTAAAAGCACTTTAATGCATCAGATAATTGCTGAAATCTGACCATAGGCAGAATAACACAGTATAGCATCCTGACGCGGGGTTTGAGAACATTGCATAAATAGCGGACTTTGCAGATCTGAGTTACTTAAGCGGTAGCAACCGGAGTATCTGAAATCCGACTACAAGAAGAGTAGTTTCTACACGTCGTATTTAGTCTATATATCTGCCATAACACAATCTGCCCGTCAATCTCATCTTTCATCTACTATCTTTTCATCCATCTTTCAGCAAACATCATGCCTGCTGTAAGTTCTAGTCTGTTCATCTGCTTCGAATCTGTCTTTACTGAAACGCAACTTACTGTGTCTAGACTCTGCCGCCCCAAATTGTCCTTCTTGGCGACTCACTGTTCGAGTTTGCTGTCCCCGTTCGAGACGGGTTCTCACTCTTTGCCGAGCTTCAAAACTGTGCGTCTTGATGAGAATATCTTGTTGCACCATCTCTTGTACAACCTTGTAACTTACACTGTATATATTTAGACTATCTCCGCCGCTACGATGTTGTGAACCGCGGTTTCTCGGGCTGGAACACAGAGAATATCCTCCAGTATCTGGATAAAATCATCCAGCCGCCATCCGAGACTGTAGCTCAGATCAAGTACTTGGTGAGCTACATACTTCCTTTTGTCTGATATCTTTAGTAATTCACTATGATCACATGTTAACCTAGTTTGACCCTTGCTAGGTCATTTTGCTGGGAGCCAACGATGCTGTAATCCCTATGCCGAGCACTACGCAGCACGTGGCCAGTGATACGTATAGAGAAAATCTCAAAACTATCATCAAGCACCCAGTCGTCGCGGCTCACAACCCGACTATTCTGCTCATCACGCCGCCGCCATTAGATGAGATGCAGGCTCTCGGGCACGACCTAGCTCAGGGCTATCCATGTGTAACACGCACTTCCGCCAATAGTGCTGCTTATTCTCAAGTAGCCCGCGAGGTGGCAACGGAGATGCCCGGCGTCAAGCTGATCGACCTGTGGAAGGGAATCATGGACAAGGCTATCGAGATGGACGGCGGTAACTTCAAATATAGTGGCGCGTGGCTAGGCGACCCCAAATGCGGTAGGCAAGGTGGGCTCACAGCGCTACTTTTTGACGGTCTGCACCTTAGTGGCCATGGCTACAGAGTGCTTTATAAGTTGCTCAGAGAGCATCTACCGGAGGTCTCGCAGGATAAGTCACAGCGTCAGGACTTTGTGTTCCCTGTCTGGTCGACGCTCAACTAGTCTAAAAGATCAACTTGAACGGGCCGATCCTTAGTAAAGAAAAGGAAACAAGAAACAATTCATTGCTAGTAGGCATATATGATACTGTCTCACTGGGCACCCCAAGATATTCATTAACTGCTATGCATGTTGGTCGTATCAGGTCGATATAGACACAGTGCATACTTCCTGATGTTTCGTATGGGAATATAGGCATCTTTAGGTGTGGACCCCTGAATATATAGCGGGTACACACCGTAAAGACACACTAAGGTGACCGCCACTTGGGCATTGTAAACCGTGTATATATTTTATAGGACACGGCCGACCGCTGGCTGTATCAAAGCTCAATAATATCATCGTCATGACCTATACAAGCTCGTGAAGAAGGCCAAGGTGATCTTTTCTTATTGGAGGCGTAATACTCGTATATAACGAGGGCTACAAAAATCACGATTACTTTCGAGAATGTAGTTCTAAATTAACCCTAGCCAAGCATATCTTAATCTCGGCCAGATTTTTTTCTTGGCCCCCTCTGAATTGTTGACGTTCACAGTGGTGGTAATCGGAGTTTCATTTATTTTCTATCATACAGGCCTCCTTTTTTTTTTCCTACATTTTTTTCTTTTCCGTTCCGCAATCTCATCGTCTTTATATTGCTTATTATTATCATTACCGGCCTCCCTGTTGACGAATGGAAACATTCCTTATTAGTTTCATACTGATTCACGCTATTAATTATCTTGTCCATCATTAGTCTACTTGGTCTATAATAGTGGTTTCCATCGCACTTGCTACTTCTAAGAGCTTCTTTTCACTCTAAGTTTTTCTGAGTTTCTTATCCACAGCTTGATTTTCCTGACAACTTTCTTTGTAAAACTTTCAAACAAACACGAATACGTAGTGACAGACACAATAGTTGTCTATACATAGTATTGTCTTTTGGATTTCCCTATTTGCGCTACTTCCTGAGAGAATTCTCGTACTTCTAATTTCTTCTTTGGGCGTGCTTGCTGCCGCCTATGCTTTGATGAAGTAATAACCCACGCAAAGACGTTGCCTCACAATTAGAAGAAGCGCCCACCATCTGAAAAAATCCCTAGATTTCTTACTTTCTTCGTTGTTTTCTTTTTCTTCGTCTTCCATTTCCCTCTTCATCGCTTTTTTCATCTCGCAAAGCTTATGCATTGAATCCAAATAAATACCCACTACTAGCGATTTTTCGTCCATTTCACCCTCAATTCAAATCGTCGCCGAACCTGTTTTGTCCATTGATCTGTGGTTGATTAAATATCGCTCTTCGCAAGGCTACACACATTCTCTTCCCACGCTGCCACATCGTTCGACCTGCTATCTTCTAGAAATTCAATCGATACCGTCTTCGCAGAATCTCATACATTTTTACTGTCCCTGTCCATCGTGGCAAGACCGTTTCTTCGACCGCCCACCGCTTCTTGTCGCCTACTCCAGATCAAGGCTATAAACAACCCCAAGCCGTGACTACAACTCCACACTGACGTCTTCACCACCGCCGACCGAAAAAAGGGAACTACATCCACATCGGGCTCTAGCATCTCCAAAGTATCGCTCGACCGTTAGTTGTCTACTGTGCCGTAGGTGCCTTGCTCTTTCTGTTCTGACCTGTGTTCTGACCCGTGTTCCGGACATTGAAAGACTGATTGCTTCGTCTTGTATATAAACACATCTATATCGTCCAGTCTTGCAACAGTTTTCCTGGCATCGTCGGCAACGCACCAAGTAACACGAGCCTTTCTCTCTGGCTTTGGTCGCTTGCATGCGATGCCAAGCAGTCTGTGACTGCCTGCAAGTAGTACTCTCTCCCTTTTCAAGCACTGCATCCACGTAGGCTGGTGGCCTGGCGACTCGAGAGATCAATCATTTAAGATTCAATTACTAGAGAAACCTCACGAAATCCACACTCTTTTTACCCTACGACTACGAATAAACATCCATTTTTACATCTTAAGCTGTCAGGAATGGATTCTCGTTTCGTAGTGCATCGAGACGAGTTTAACAGCCTCCAGACGGAAGTCAAACATCATGCAGAGAGATTGAGTCGGCTTGAAAGACGACAGCAGGACGATGCTGCCATAAAGAGTGTCTGGAACTCTCCATTTCCAGGTGTTTTAGCAGGGACTCCACAACAAGGTGAGCCATCATATTGTCTCTCAAGCCTACCGAAAACTTCCCTCTGGTCGGCTATAATGTCACTAACATGTTGCTCTTGTTATATTAGATCCTATAGAACCTATGAATAGTGCTGATTATTTCAACGATCTCGAGGAGCACGGTGACCATCTACTTGGATCATTGCATCTCGATCCTACTGACGAGGAGCCCATTCGCCGTGGCGCCGCGTCGAGAGCGAATAGCGTACGATTTGCCGAAAGTGCCATACATGGATCGGGCTGGAATAGCAGTCAAACCCGTAATTCAGGGGATTTTGGTCTTGTGCGCCCCGGTAGTAGCCTCATGATGGAGAGAAGCCTTTCACACAAGTCCGATGGCCGTCATAGTTCGGCTGGCCATTCAGTGCATTCAATTCACTCGGCAATGTCCGGTCGTGCTAGTAGTCTAGGCCTTGATCCCGATGATGACGATTCTTCTATCGGCATGCCTGAACCGCCACCTAGTCTGTTCATCATGGGATCTGTTCCGTCCATTGTGCGGTGCTGGTTAACCCCCAAGTTCTCGCATGAAACTCTACTATATGCTGATATCTGTACTGGGTCACAAAAGTCGACGCTGGAATTTTCTCTGGCGAAAGAACTGGATCTTCATCATACTTTGGTGCGTGACATCAATGGCAACTACACTGTTACTATTCCTGTGTACTTAGCCGAGGCCATCATCACTCAACCTCATTCTCGGTCTAATGGACACTCTCATCAAATCCCAAGCATCGCCGTAACTTTCGAAATAGTAGGACTGGATGCTAGTGATGCGAGCGATGATGGACTCAGAATATTTATCGGCAGTGATGCGCTCAGAGCCCACTCTGCGGATGTCTTGCTGTCACAGAATAAGGTTGTGCTTTACAGTACCGAGAGGGACAAGCTTGCCGTGCCATTTGTTCGTCCAGAAGATGAGGCGGTTTTCAAACATATATGCACCCGAAATACGTCAAAGCCGCGGTCCCCAATGAGGTTAGATGCCACGGCCGCTCCTTTCGTATCCGGCGGTGAACAGAAGCCTCTTACCTCTCAATACACACCGAAGAGCGCGACAGAATCACGTGGAGGTAGCATCCATGATCATATCTCGCGTCGGTCATCTCCCGAGCCAATGTCGTTGGCCAACTCTTGTACCAAATCTCCATCATTCCCAACGCCTTCTAGCATACGGTCTGAGGTTAGTGAGATTGAGAAGCCCTATAAGGAATTCAATGTGTCTGAAAATGGCAGCATTCCTTATGGTAGAGAGTTTGCAGTCTCGACGACTTCAATGTCTTCGGTTAACAACACTACTCCTCAGTCTGGAGCCACCTCTACAGTCGAGTCTGAAAAGCGCCGGGAGTCTAACGCTGGCATTTGGGGTTCGTGGCGCAATGGTGCGGTAAACCCAGAGCGTGAGAATGGGCTAAGTGGCTATCAACCGGCTGCTAAGGGAGGCAGAAACATGAAGATTCTGAAGCCCAACCGTACAGTGTCTTCGACTCGCCCCTCTGGTACACCATCCTTAGCAGAGACTACGACGGCCACTTCCTCTGCCGTAACTACGCCTATCACTCGTACTCCAACAGAGAACAAGCGAAAGGACACCAATTCGACCACTTTTCAGCAGTCCTTTTCGACACCTACTGTTCGGTGGGAGAGCAAGCGGTCAATTAGCGTAAGTGAATCCAAGTTCTCTACTGGATTTTCGGTACGTGAGGCTGGGCGTCAGGGATCGTCGTCATCATCGACATCCAGTGTGATGCCCCGCCAGGCCAACCCAGTTGGTGGAGCTTCAGCCTTTTCGTGGATGAACATGGGCGGTAAGCCAAAGACGGCGGTTGGCGAGTGAGAAAGAGGAAAGAGAATTGGGATATCTCATCTAGTGCCAAACGATCATTTCACCTACCCCTTTCCTATCTTGTTTTCATGCTTTATGTTCCTGTATGCATCGATAATCCACCATTGTTTTTCCTATACCATCTATTCTTACACTTTGTAAGTTCAGGTATTCCTTTTATTTTACACTCACTACTACTCTGAACACCCCTAAATGCACACACAGACACATATACGAAATTCTCCATTTCTTTTGGAAAAATAAATAAAAAAGTAGAAATTATCATCACAAACTGAACTTCACCTGTTATGTATCTTTGAGTCAAATGTGGTATCATCAAAGTAGCTTTAGTCAATGTCATGGCTTACTAGATTCGGCGATGCTTTGATAAAGATCTTGGGTTATGTATCGTTACACGGGAATTGACTCAGAGCAGTTAAATGGCGTGCATAAAAGAGGGGCATCTCAGATTGTCAAACTGGTCAACCTGAGCGTACTAACGAGACAACTATCATATGTTGACTCTACACGTGATTAATTTTTTTTATTAATTTTTTTAATTTTTTTTATTCATTAATCTTATGGAGCTATAGAGTTTATTATTATTTTTGTGCATTTTACTACTTGAGAGATAGAATTCTCATTCATATTGTAATGAACATTTTGAGACGTTAAGCTTCTCTAACTTGGCCATACCAAGCCAATCAGATTTGCCAGCCGCGGTTGCCTTGCGAAGTTTATACAATTCATCGATAAAGGCGATAGCAAAAGATCCAGGGCCTTCAACGTTATGCCGTTCAGGCTCAACGGCCTTTTCAGCCGCTATTTCATAGAGCAACATGGCAGCGATAGTAGCAGCTAGTTTATCCTGAGGATAAACAGCAACAGCAGCGGAGATGACGGTGCCGAGAACGCAGCCGGTGCCGGTAACCGCAGCAAGATAGGGGTGGCCATTGCGGACGGCAAAGGTGCGTGAGCCGTCGGAGACGATGTCGATGATACCGGTGAGTACGACGATATTGCCTTCACGCTTGGCGAGGCTTGATGCGAGAAGAGCTCTTTGATCCGTGGTGAGTTTAGAGGTCGAGTCGACACCACGTTGCTGCGGTCCGTTTTGTGTCGAGAATATGGTCTGGATCTCACCCTCGTTGCCTTTGATCACGTCAAAGTATCCCGCCGCGAGAAGTTCTATTACAGCGTTGCGTCGGACAGCGGTGGCACCGGCACTATATATATAAGTTAGTTACCAAGAAAAAAAAAAAGATAAAGAGCCCTGAACCTGGATGATGGGAACTTACCCAACGGGGTCAAATATCACCGGTCTACCAGCTACGTTATACGCCTGTATGGCTTTCTTGTAGTTATTCAAGCCGTCTGGCGTCACAGTTCCCATATTAATCACCAAGGCACCGCCTAAACCCGCCAGGTCACGAGCCTCTTCACCGTAACTAGACATGATGGGTGATGCGCCGACAGCCAATGCCACATTAGCAGCAAAGTTCTGCACGACGAGATTCGTCATGTTATGCGACAGGGGACTCATCTGATCAATCCGACTAACGATGGTGGGCACCACCTTGGCCAGCTTGTCAAGGTCGCTAACGAGCGATCCGGGCTGTTGGGCAAAGACTGGTGGAGAGCGGATGAGATTCAGTATGGAAAAGGCGGCATTGCATGGATCAGTCGCACTGATGATGGCACTGACTAGGGCAATTCCATCGAGCTTCTTGGTGGGCGTTGCGCTCTGGTATAGAACGCGCGGGATATTGGTCTCGTTAAGACCGCCGATGCACACAGTTTTGACATGACCGAAGCCGTTCCTGGTCATGGAAGCCAAGATGTCCTTGACTCCAGCAGTACCGATGATATCCTTGGTGTTTGTTTTCCTAGATACCTTACTTGTCAGACAGTCAGACCAATGGAAAAAAAAAGAAAAAAAACTGAAGATCGGCGAAGACGTAAAAAACTCACGTGTTAGTTGCAAACACCGTTCCAATGCCTAGATAATCCGCACCATCACGACACCCCGCAAGCGCTTCCACCTCTGACGAAGCCGTAACACCAATAATCTTATCGGGGCCTAACAAAAGACGCGCCGTCGGCACCGCCATATCATCCTGGCCAACATGCACGCCCTCACAATTGACAGCTAGCGCTATATCAATCCGATCGTTGATTAATAGCGGCACGCCAAGCTTGCGCGTCACAGCGTGCACGGAGCGCGCTTCGCTGATCATCGCAGCAGTGTCTTTATTCTTTACGCGGTATTGCACGATTGTTACGCCGCCTCGGATGGCTTGCTCTACGACATCGGCTAGGGTCCGATCGGCGCCGAGAATAGCCGGCGTCGAGTCCGTCACTAGGTAGAGGGAGTAGTCCACGATAGGCTTCATAATTGCTGCGGTTTTTTTCTTGACCTTTTTTAAACAGGTTTGGAAAGCAGTATATAGCAAGTATCTAGAGCTCTTCGTCAAAAGGTTCGGAAAAGTAATCCTTCCTGCTACGTCACTTCTCCGATTCCCGCATCGTTCAGCTTTGGAATCATTCATTGACTCCACTTACTAATCTGTTGAACCCCCACACCACACCTTAGATTGTGTGACACTAGCCCTAGTTTAACCCTAAGTTATGGTATAATTAGTGATGCTTTGTAGGCAAGATACATATAACGGGCACCATGTACATATTGGGTATTATTTTTGATATCGTCGACTATGTATTACAGTGTCCAGTCTGTACTCCCCAAGAACTCTCCATCTTGGTAGTCTCCCCACATTGTATGTTGGAAATCCTGGAAGATAGGGTCAAACTCGCCCAACTCCGATATATCAAATGCCGCCGTATTGTCCATCATTGGTTGTTGTATATTCATGTGTTGTGAAGCCATAGTTGCCGACTCGTTCATGTGCTGCATTGTCATCTGTTGCCTTTGCTGCTGCTGTTGTTGTATAAGTGAGGATTGTGCCGAGGTATCCATGTATGTCCCTATAGACGATGACGATACTTGTCCCATACTGGTAGCATTGCTATTTGATCCATCGATATCAATGTGTAACGACATGCTGTTCACATGTGTTGATGCTTCTGCATGAATTTTCTCCATCTCTTTCTCCAGCATAAGTTTCAGATTCTTCAGTGTCGCCATCAACCGCTCGAATGGATCGGGTGTCCGCGGGGCTCCGACCCGAAGACCACGTCTATGTTGAATCAGAGTCTCCATCTCGATTATCTGTATATCTATCACTTCTGACAAGCCAAGCTTTTGGGCAACTAACACCCGGTTCCACCCCGGTGCGCGCATCACGATGAGCTTGAGTGCGGTAAGCACAGCGTAGGCAAAGTCATAGCTACTTAAACAGATAGTGCGCGGAGTGTCATCTGCTTTGATGCGTGGGTTGAAATCGGGTGGAAATCGAAGACTGAGATAGTCTTTTGTTGCTGTGCAGCAGCCCCAGAGAAGCGGCATGCGTTCGTTGGGGAGAAGTTGGGTCATAGCAGAGTCGGATATGGCAACTTCAAAAAGAAGGCATTCGGCGATGGCGATGTGTGAGTTTATAGAGACTGGAAAGGATTGAGAATGTTAGTCGACCTATATTGGCCAGAGATTATACATGATATAGGCAGCAAAAACTCACCATTATCCTGCAAATGGTGTGGCAATCCGGCTTTGAATTCCTGGAGTTGTTGTTGGAAGCTACGCACAATCATGATGAGAGGTGCTGCCTGATATGAGCCGAAATTCTGAGCATCTGTGCGCGCCATATTGATACCGATATTCTGTGCAAGTTTTTGTATTCTTATCAGCTGCACTAGCATCTCATCTCCAGGGTATTCGTTGGCTAATTCAATGGTAGCAGTCCATTTCTCGACAGATTTTGTATCCATGAAGATATCCGGGCGTTTGTTGGTGGTGAAAACGCTAGAAATATGTTAGCAATAGACATCGAAGCCTAGTACTAATTGTCTCACTTGGAGGAAAGATTATAAGACTCACTATGCATTTAGGTAATATACTCCGGCAAAAGCACGTAAATGTTCTAATGTCCTAGAATCTGGATCTCGCGTATTTGTATCTTTGCCTGCCATGCTGACCGTCATGCTTCGTGCCAAGAAGATCAAGTTTGTCACTTGAAAACCATTCAAGTCATAGTGCATCCACGCGATAATCAGCTGTAGAGCCTGCAGAAGATCTAGACTTTTCTGTGGTTTTCCTAGAAATGCCGCAGTCACTAGAGTATTCATCAAGGACTTCATCGCTTGCATCTGTCGCATGCCCTGGAAGAATAATGACACCAACATCACAGCCTTGAAGAGTAGTGGCCTTTGTTGCGCTAGTTGTTCTGCGCTCATATGAGGTGGAACCACAACGAAAGGATACAATGGCTGCCGAGTGCTCCGGAACTTGTCAAGGAGGTCAGCAGCTTCGTCCGATTTTCCAGCAGGCCAGATTGCAGAAGTCACGGCATGAGTGGCAGCGGACACCGGGCAATAGGGGATTATGTCGGTATTAGCACTGATGCTAGAGCCTGGTGTGCTGGCAGAAAATGTGCTGTTGGTGGCAGATGAAGAATTGGTCGCTGTCGATGAGGCTGCTGCTGTTTCGTGGGGTTCTCGGTGTAGCAGCGGTGCAGAGTTTGCTGCCGTAGAAGGAGACTCTGATGAAGAACTGTTGGGCTGATTGGGGAAGAGATGTATCAGATCGATACCTCCCCGTTCGTTGACTATAGGCTTGACGCGTTTCAGGGGTGGCTCTTCAGAGTATCCATCGTCCGCGGTATCATCCATTGTTCCATGTGGTGTGCTGCCCCGGCGATGCAGTGTATCGACACTAGTAGCCAAGGCCGGGCTCAGAATAGTCCCCGGTGCTCCGAGAACAGCCGGTAGCGACGTAGCAGCGACCTTGGCATGTAATTGTGCCGTCAAATCATCTAGTCGTCGTTCTAGATCTGATACTCGCGTAGGTTTTGGCACCTTTTTGGCACGAGGCGGCGCCGGCTGTTGCGAGCCACAAGGCTTGTTTAGGCGATGACAACGTTCGCATCGGCTAGCTCCAATAGGCCCTGGAATACAGCGGGCTTTGGCTTTGGCGCAGGTTGTGCAGGCTCGGGGGCCCGTAGTTCGAGGAGGCTGAGGTTGGTCCATTGCCGATTTGATAGAGAAAGTTTGGCGAGAGAGTGAGGATGTGCAATAAACAAATTATACTTATGCTAGTCAAGGAAGATGTATGGCTGGATGATCTGATGTGGAATAGAAGATGTTCTCGTTAGGAAGCTGCCGAACCTTGCTCTACTTGTGTGACAATGGTATAAGAGATTGGGCAATGCCTGTGTAAGCAAAAACTCCTTCGAGATAATATGTACCGGATATAGTGATAGTAGTTGTCATAACCAAACCATCAAGTTTGATTAATAATCAATTATTCCTCGAAAAAAGCTAAGAACATATACAGAATCAACTGTTGTACGTTTCATGAGATAGTAAAGATAAATAAGAGAAGAAATTTAGCCAAGACGGGCTTCCGAAGAAGTTCGTCTTTGGGCTGGGGAAACCTCAAATCTTCTAAACATGATTGCCTTCTCTTCTGTCTTACACCAAAATCATGAAATTTCCCAAATTGAGCATCGTTGGTATCCGCTACCGACGGAGTCGGAGCAACTGACCTGCTCCGTTTTATAAGGCCATATATATATGTACATTATGTACTGTAATATGAGCAGGGGTTTTGGCCCAGTGGAGTTAACGCCTTTAGCCAGACTCCGCTCCCGTTCCATGCCTATGAGTACTCATACAAGTATATGAACGGGGCGAAACTACCAGTTGCATTTTAACAGATTTTGGCCTAGCTGTCATCACATTTTTGGTTATAGTGGGATAATATCTTTATGTGGTGGGCATTTTACAGTCGCATTTATTCAGCGAACTGCGGCCAGAGAAAAAGTTGATATAAATCAATTCATAGTGGACAAAAAAGATAGGAGGGAAATTACCCTTGCAATCAACAGAGGCATTTTCTCCTAGACGAATGATAATAGAGTGTCGTCGAGATAATTGCTTCGATAGGAAACAAAGTGATAAAAAAACAAAGAAACCTGCCAACTAGTTTCCACCTCTTATTCCTAGATGATATGATAGTAACGCCCCCCAGATAAACCCTATGTTCAAGTAATAAAACAAGTCCTGTAACGGAATAAAAAAAGAAACCGATAAACAGATGAGAATTCGCTATACGCAGCAAAGGGGAACAACCCATTTGTGTTTAGGTATAGTACATTCCTGCTCTCAAAAGGAAAGATACCTCAGAAGCAGCTCAAGAGGAAGCAGAAAAGGGCAAGAGAGGCTAATAAGGTATCATTACATCCAGCCCACATGAAGACTGCAACATTCCTAGTTCCTTTGAAGACTAAGCACTCGTATTTCAAACACAGCAGTCTCGACCACTGTTTCTCTCTTTAAAGATTTATCAACTTTTTTTGGTAGGTTGTTCTTTTGGAGAAGAAACGAAGAGAGATCAAACTAAGCGTGACGAGATATAGAAGAGATGAAAATAAAGTCAGAAAGGCAGAAACTTGAGCGAGATAGCAAGGCGGAGCAAAAGAAAGAGGAAAAAGAAGGAAAAGAAGAAAAGATGTGAAAGTAACACAGGATACAAGAAATCAAGTTTTGGTTTGACGATGCTTTTGTCTAGGCGGGAGAAACAAAAGTCGAAGCTCATGTGATACTTTAGGAATATAAGTGCTCGAACTAGCAAATATAACAAAGGGCTGAACACAGCAGGAAGTACAAACAGCAAAAAAATGGATAGCGTTTGTCAGAAAGGTACAAAAAGTACCAAACTGTGGCTTCTTCGCGTAAAATGGTTATGTGCCGTGTAAGTGATTTTCTCGGGTTTTTTGGAGGGTTGGTTAGGTCGTCTTGTTTTGGTGTGATATTTAGGGTTTAATGATTGTTGCACAAGAAAAGAGATATCTAGTACACCACACCATCGATATTGAGCAGAGGGAACAAAATCGTAAGAAAAAGATGGCAGCAGAAAGAATAGGCCTGAGAATCCAAGTTTTGGTGGTCGTCTAGCAAAAGTGTTTGTAGATGAGAGAAAGACACATGCGACGCCATGGGAATAGAGATGAAAATAGAGATTAACATTTTCTCAAACAGTCAACACGCGACGACCTGAAAGGCGGCACTTAAGCCGAAACCGAAACCGAAGCTGCACGTGGCTCTTCCTTAGCCAGCAAAGCTTCAATGACCTGATTCTTGGGGACAGTGCCACTTGCGACGATCTTACGAGTCAACTCTTCGATACCGAGCTGCTTATCGGTCCAGATGGGCGGCTCGGGTGTTCCAGGGGCGCCAACACCGATAAAGCCACCTTCAGCAGCCCAATCAGACGTGCGCTTGATGTCTAGACGGTTCCAGATAGAATCAAGCGCCGAGACTAGTGCATCGCGATAGACGCGGGTATGGCCAGGAGTTGGAGTGATGCGCAGACGCTCCTGGCCTACGGGCACGGTGGGATAGTTGATGCTTTGCACGTAGATCTTGTGGTCTAGCAGCAGCATATCGCTAGCTTCTTTAGCAAGGCGCGCGTTACCGACAAGTACGGGCAGGATGTGAGATGGGTTGGGAATCACGGGGATATCACGCTGCGAGAGCTGCTCCTTGACGGCACGCGTGTGGAGTTGCTGTAAACGACGGTCACCGCCATAGTTCATCTGGTACTCGATCGACGTGCGTGCTCCAGCCATGACAGCAGGCGGCAGGGTCGTAGTGAAGATGAAGCCGGGGGCTAGAGAACGCACGACATCGACCAGCTTAGCGCTACCAGCAATGTAGCCGCCGACGCAGCCGTAAGCCTTACCCAGTGTACCGGTGATGATGTCAATACGGTCCATGATAGTGCCGCGCGGACGGCCGGCCTTGTGGGCTTCGTAGTCCAGGTGCTCGGCTACACCAGCGCCGTGCGGGCCGTACATACCGACGGCGTGGACTTCGTCGAGGAAAGTAATCGCACCATACTTATCGGCCAAGTCGCAGATAGCCTCGATGGGTGCGATAGAGCCGCACATGCTGTACACAGACTCGAAGGCGATGATCTTAGGCTGTTCGCGGGGAAGGGCGGCCAGCTTAGTCTCTAGATCGACTAGATCATTGTGCTTGAAGATCATCTTCGTGGTACCGCTGTGGCGGATACCCTGGATCATAGAAGCGTGATTCAGAGTGTCAGACAGGATTACGCAATTGGGAATCTTACTGCCAAGTGTAGCCAGGGTAGCGTCGTTGGCCACGTAGCAACTGCTGAAAACCAGCGCAGCTTCCTGGGCGTGTAGCTTAGCAATGGTGGCCTCTAGTTCGACGGCATGGCGGTTGTGACCGGAGATGTTACGTGTGCCACCGGCACCGGCACCGTACTTGTCTAGCGTCTCATGCATGCTCTGTAGTAGCTGTGGGTTGCTACCCATGCCGAGATAGTCGTTGGCACACCACACAGTGACCTTGTCATCGGGGTTGGCCTGGTGCGCACGCGGAAACTCTTTGGCTAAACGGTTGATGTTGTTAAAGTAGCGGTACGACTTGTCCTTGTGCTTCTTCTCCAACTGGTCCTCGTACCAACCCTCGTAGTTGAACTTGGGGCCGTCGGCCTTGGCATTGATGCTAGCGATCTTGTGGTGGGCTGCCGGCGAAGAGTGTTAGCATTGGAACGGTATTATCTAGGGTTCAAGTACAACATACCGGTCTCCTTGGTAGAGAAAACAGCCGGATCGGCCTCGCGGGCGCCCTGCGGCGTTCCGGAGTGGATAGCACGCTTCTGCAGACGCTGCTGACGCTGCTTGGTCTTCTGCTGGGAGAGACCAGTAGCCGCCGAGGCAGCCGAGGCAGCCGACGATGCAGTGCTGTACTGAGCCGAGCGCACGGCCATAGCCTTGCCCATGACAGGGCAGCGGTTAGCCAGGACCTGTAGCTTGGACATGGAGCCGCCGCAGGAGGACGAGGCTAAGGGGCCGATGGCGGCAGCATTGCTAGCAACAGCAGCAGCGGAAGCGATAGCAGGAGCCTGAGTCCGTGCCGAGGTTGACAGAGCACGCAGAGCGGCGGGCGAAGATTGCTTCAGAAAGGGGCACACGGCCTTCGACTGGCGAAGAACGGCGTCCATGGTGACGATAGAGAGAGTGGTGACAATGGTGGTGAGTCGATGGAGCGAGATAGATAAACTTAGTAAAAAAAGTCAACTTCGGTGCGCTTTAGTTTGGCTGGATAAGCAAAACTGGCAAAGGAAAACCGATAACTGATAGAAGAGAAAAAAAGAAGAAGAAAGAAGCAGAAAGATAGGAGCCAGCAGGTTTATCACGGAGACTATTTTGTTTTGTTCTGTCTTTGTCTGTCAAGAAGAAAAATAAAAAACCAATAAAAAACCAATAAAAAACTGATGAATTCAATCCAATAATGAAGAGTAATGGCCTTAGTGCCTCGGTTTCTGGGAAAACATCATCTGAGCGCTGCAGATGGTCCACTAGAGCAAAGACCCCTTAGGCCCGTTCATTAGGAAAACCCTCTGTATTTTTAGGCGGTGACCCACTGAAAATAGACTAGTCTATGGCTGGTATGACTATGCTTTTGCACTAGTGCTTCTTGGCCATCGGAGAAATGAAGTCAACTTTTGCATCAGCTTACATCAGCTTAGTGATGAGCTTGTTTTCTAGTCCACGATATCACTGCATAGTTATTCAGTCCCGAGATATCCAGTTTCCGAAGGGTTCTGTACAATAGTTCATGATCTATGGTGTAGTAGTAGTAGTAGTAGTAGTAGAGACGATCAAAAGGTCAAAGACACGAATAAATCCCGGCCAAGCACCCAATCAACGGCGGCCGGCGCCTGTCTCCACCCTTAGAATCGGCTTGCATATGATTGGCCGACTGCATAGTCTCTCTAATTTTCTTTTTCTTTTTTTTCTTCCCCCTGGTATCTACGGTATTTATGAGCTGATTTTTAGTAACAACTTGCATGTGTTGAAAAAAGAAAAAAAAAAAATTTTACTCCTAAAATACCTGTCACACATGTAAGTTGCACACGTATCACATTTATATACATACGACTATGTACTTAGATTACAAGTGCATACCTACATGTTTGAGTACATGTAACATACACGCAATCTAAGGCTGAGACTCTGACAGTCCTAATTCCCTGTTTACTGACCGGTTTATTGAGAGACAAATGACGACGTGTTAGTCAGATACTGAATACCCTCACTCGTAGTTGAACATAAAGCATATTCTGTCTGTGAAGAACCCTCGCTCACTCGGCCCAGCGGCATGGACTTAAATTGCTCCATAGATAAAAACAAATCAATTGGGAGCTCGGACCTGCTTTTGCCTGTCTTGTTTTCCTCGCTGTGTGACTGAGAGACAAGACACCGCTCATTGGTCATATGTACATGTCTTCTATTCAAACCTTGGACCTACGATCATAAACAGCACACTAATGATAATCATTACTACTAAGAATTACTACTATAAGAATTACGACTACAAAAATCTAAAAAAAAAAAAAGAAGGACGCTACCTAATTCCAGTTCTATATCGGATCTAGCCGCCTCCATTTTTTGCTCTGCCTCAACTTATTGTTGGCCTGATTCGGCCTTGGCCGGTTTTTATACAGAACAGCCTACAGATATTGCGAGTTATTGAATTTTTGGATTCAGACGCAAAACTAGTTCCAAATTGCCACCTTTTCCGAATGGGTATCATATCAGAGAATATCAATTTGTGCACTGTATGATTATATCCTTACGTAGGTGGTTATATGGTGAAATAAATATATACAATAGTTATGTCAGGTATTAAATGTTCGCTGCTAATTTTTGAGAAAAGAAAAGATGTAAGATGGAAAAAGTGATGAATAATGAAAAAAGAAAAAAGAAATCTGCATAGATGTGCCGAAGCTCCGATTTACGACAAGCCGCAGATAGTTGGCTATAGGTAGTGAAGTCTGGTCACTGATATTCTTGATATTGAGCTGCGTTGTCGCCTGATCTTGCAGCTAGGACTTCTGTTGTTTAACGAGCATTGGGATTATTACCAGCACTGTTCGGCGTATATGTTCTCGATGTTGCTGTCGTGGCCGGTGGTGTTCCCGCAGCTGATTGGGCATTGCTAGATCCGGCCCGTTGTAGCAATCTCTGCTTTCTGATTCTATCAATTAACTCGAGATCCTTAAGTGCATGACTATTCTTAATAGTAGACTGTTGGCCCTGAGACGCTATTCGTGTGTGGATCTGAGCCAAGTGCTGTATCATTCGTCAGTATCATTCAAGTGAAAAGAAAACAGGCAGATATGTTTGTATGTAAACTTACATCAGGATCGCGATGTGCATCTACTCTAGTACCCGACGCACTTGCTTGCGTAGATGGAGGTGTACTCTGTCGCCGAGTGGGACTTTGTCGTGGAAGATGAGGTGATTTCGGGCCTGGTCGCCGAACATTTACAGCGGTAGACTGTGGGGGGCTTGATCGCGTAGATGTAATCGATGGAGACACAGAGGAAACAGCCTTTAATTGAGTAGTGGGCATTGTTGAAGGCACGTAGTATGAGTCCGGGAGTTGGAAGGATCTTGGAAAAGTGATAGTGGTCGAAGAAGGTGTAGGACTAGGCCGCAGTAGAAAGGCTGTGGCCAGAGAAAGGCCAGAAGTAGGTTGGGCAACATTGGCATCTGTTTGCCGGGCCATTGTAGCACCGGAAACAGGCTTGCTTGGTTGTACAATGGAATTATTTGAGGGTACCGAAGGCGTATCACCACTGTAAGCCGTATGTACATATTGAGGCGTGGCCAAGCCCAGCGCTATTATTTGAGCTTCTGTGAACTTGGCGAGGAACTCCTTATGCTGCAGACTGTTGATAGAAGCAGCCAAACCCTTCAATTCCTTATCCGTCGAACTGGCGATGATGTCATTCGTGAGTCCGTGAGCCTGCTCGAATAGCGCAATGCTGAATGGAGGGTTCGCCATGAGCGATATCAACAGAGATTCACGGGCTCTGCGTGGAAGTTCACCCCGATGATTCATCATGAGATTGTCGTCTATTTCCATGGCGCGTGTGGTTACTCTTGTTAATAGGGCGGGTGTCAACGTAGTTATTGAGGACAGCTTGTTCAGGAAGGCCTGTTCAAGTTTTTCACGGAAGTCCGCATGCTCTGGCATATCCACCTTCATGAAGTTATTACTTGCGCCAGGCGACTGTAGTGGCAGCTGGCCGTTGGACGTTGGCGTCATGGTACGCTCTTTCATGATGCCCATCAAGCGAACATGAAGTGGCTGTTGGTGATAAGGAAGCACCTGGGATCCAGTGGCGCCGCGAGCCAACCGGCCAGAAGCAGGTCCAAGAAGACCAGCCAATGGCGCAGCTGTGGAGGATTGGGATAAACGGCTTTGCTGTTCTAGCTGTTCGATCCGGAGAAGCTCCGCTTGCACGTTGTTTGCAACGTCGGCCGAAACTTCGATATCATCATCCGGCTCAGCAAATGTATCAGTGTGGTCAACGTAAATGATACCCTTCTTGGCTTGGTTCGATTGCAGGAGGGTAGTGAGGACAGAATCGTGCCCCAAGTACTGGTCCCAGGGCCGAGGCTCCGTGTCTGTGATATGAACAACGCTAGAGCCTTTTCGCGGTTGCGATCGCGCAACCTGCATCTTTTCGTCCACCACAGAGTCCGTCAACTGGATCTTGAATACGGCACGGTGGAACAACAGAGCTTCCGAAGTTCCGGAACAGACTAGTCGGTACACGACGACATCGCGGGTCTGTTTGATGCGGTAGGCACGGCCAATCGCCTGCTGTTCCCACACCGGGTTGTACTTGAAATCAAGAATGATGATTCTACTGGCTCCTTGGATATTGAGGCCCGTGCCGCCTGTCTTGGTCGAGATAAGGAATACTTCAAGGTCCCCTTTATTGAACCGGTCAACCAATTCAATCCGCTTTTCGGTGGAGCCATCAATGCGGAAATACTTGCGCTTCTCCTTGATGAACAGGTCTTCGAAGTAATCAAGAACGTCAAGATATTGGGAGAAGACAAGAACCTTCTCACCTAGCGCACGACACATATCCAGAATCTGCATCGTATAATAAGCCCTCCAAGATAAGGATATGTCGTCGATATTAGGATGAGCATGGATAATCTTCATCAACGATGCACTCAAATCGGCGGAGAGACTTTGGTTTTCAGTGTCACTAGTGCCATCAATCTCATTTCTACTGTTCCTATTCTTGACCTTCTGGATCTTCATGGCTAATGCCTTGGGGTGAGTGAGGATCAGTGACAGATTATCCAAAGCTCCAAAGTCAGAACGATTCATGTTAGACTGGTGCGAATCAACATAGGCGGTGTATAGCTCTCGCTGTAGTCCATCCATGGGCCGGATACCAATAATGTACTCTTGTTTGCGCGGGAGTACATTTGCAGGCAAAGTAGACAATGTCGCACGATGAACCTTATGACGAAGCTTTGAGGTCAACCGCTTCAGGAGTTTTCGGCCACGATACCTGTCGCTAGATGAGGCATTGCTTAGATGTGCCTCTTCAATGGGCTTGGCATAGTAGACCTTGAAATCTTCTTCGCGGCCCATGTAACCCGGGGCAACCCACTCCATCATGTTGAAGTACTCCAGGGTGTTGTTAGCCATGGGCGATCCAGTGAGAGCAATTCTTGCTGACGTCTTGAATTGATCGCAGGCATGACGGATGTTGGTGCCTTTGCCACCATTGAGGGTGTGGGCTTCATCGACGATCACCAAATCAGCATTCTCCGTAATCAAGCGGCCAGTCTCATCATTGTTCTGAACAAGATTCGAAAATAGGCGGAAACTGAGAACCAAGATACCAGAGTTCTGGTCCCACCACTTCACAGCAGCAAATCTACTATCCGATGGGATAGCATTGAGTGCCTGGACCTGGGGTAATATTGAACCTGCAGTCCAACGTTGGAACTCACCGATCCAGCTGTCCACAAGTGACGTAGGGCAAAGGATGAGGAATCGATTCCGATGATACCTCGCAGGAATTTGAGCAACCACGGCTGGGTTCTTGGACTTGGTAGCTTCTACGATTGCAAGAATGATGGCAATCACCTGCATTGTCTTTCCCAGACCCATCGTATGAGCCAACATGCAGCCCGGTGCAGAAACTGAGCAGTCATTAGCAACAACATTGTCCCACATGAATCGAATGCCCTTGATTTGCGTGTCAAAGATCTCGGACGTCGCTTTGTAGACACTGTTCGGGATGTAGATGAAGGGCTCATTTTCTTTCTTCGACAAGTTGATGATGAGGCGAGATTCCGACGCGGGTATAGTTTCAGCCTGTTGTAAAGACTTTTGTGCCAGCTCATACTTGTGATTCCACAAATCTTGCTCCCGGCGCATGCGCTCGTCATACTTGTCAGAATTAGCCTTAGATACAAAGCGCTTTTTCTTAGGCGTCTTAGTCACAGTCAAGTCGACAAGAAGATCATTCTCTTCAGAATCGGATTGATCGCTGGCAGCAAGCATATCATCGGAGGACTTGGGATACGATTGGAAAATGGCGTGAAATGTGTCAAGAAATGACTGCATATGGGTACGGCATTGGCCCATCAGCTTGTTGAGGATAGTGCCTCTATGCTTATCAAGGTCATCGGAAGACGGGCTATCATACTTTCCTTGACTAGCACATCGCAAAAGGCCAATGGCAGCTAATTGCACCGGACGCTCAACCGATACTGGTGTTAACACATTCTTGAAAAAGAGTGTGGTATTCTGCTCACAATCCTCGATGGTGGTGAAAACCTTCTGACGTAATGCTGAAGTGAAGTTATACAGGCAAGCAATTAAAGCGCGGGCCATGTTTCCGTTTTTGACGAACAGAGATTCGGGCAGGTGTTGTTTGAAGTTCGCGGGCAACTTTTTCCAGAAAGCCAAGTCATAGAACACCACCTCAATATCATCATCACTCATGCCAATGTCCGAATAATCGTCATCAGTATCCTGATCTTCATCGTCGGAAATGCAGATGGGAGACCGCGGATCAGTCGTCTTCTTTTGCGTCGCCAGAGGCTCCACAACGCCGCCAAGCTTGCCCCGTGTGGCAGGTGGGCCACTGGCTATTTTATCGGTTGATTTTTCAGACTTTCCTATAATTGGTATCAAAGGCTGATCATCTTCAGATAAGAAGTCATTGTCAATATCCATCAAGATATCTTCTTCTGGTTCTGGTTCTACTGGCGGAGGCGCTGCGGTTGCAAGGACTACAAGTGGTGGAGAGACTGTAGTTGGCGGAGCATCTATAGTTGGCGGAGAAGCTTCAGTTGGAGGATCCGCGGGTTGATCGAGTTGCTCAGTTTCCTGTGCCACTTTTCGAGGCGTATTCTCGGGACTGACAACAACAGTGTCGATTTGAGTGGCCGGTAACACGGATTTTTTGGGTGAGGTGAGCTTTGGGGCGGGTATAGATGGCACCTCATCTTCAACGATAAAGCTACCTGATGAGTCGGTATCACTGAGCACTTCACCGTCACTATCAGACGGTATGTAATCGGACACGACACGTCGATTCTTAGTTGGTTGCTTGGGCGCTCGTTTGGCGGTTTGCTTCGCGGGTCTAGGTCCATTGAGTAGGTCGATAAGCCACTTATTCTTTTCACTTTCAACAACCGTCATCTCTAGAGAACTTGTTTGATGCCACACCTGATCCCGTGATGTCCAGTTGCTCATTAGTATTTGGTTACGGATGGAATCTATTCTGGTGTTAAGATGATGAACGGCTTTTGAAGCATGGCCAAGTCTTTGACCAATGAGATGTTGACTCCGGCCCGAGTTCCAGGTATCGAGTGCTCTAGCCTTCATCCGTGGCAGATAGTTAGAAGTGAAAATTTTCTGGTAGTACGCTATTCTTTCATCAATGATGAAATTGATTTCTTCTTTCTGCAGATGTTTTGTGACATGTATCTCCATCTCATCTGGTGCGTCTTCTTGATCCGAGTCGTCGTCACTGTTCTCGTGAGGATTTGAGTTATCTATGACAGAGCCGTCCTCGTCGCTATCAAGGAGGTTCTTTCTTATGTCCGCAACTTTGGCATGACCATGAAGTACGGAAAGTACTGCCTTATACGCCTTATGCGCCCGAGGTCGAGTATTCTGTTGTGTAGAAACTCTGTAGAATGTGTCTCCCCCAGAAGATTCCGAGTCATCACTATCTGGAAACCGATTGCGTAGGCTGAATGTGCCTACACCCAAGTAGGAATCACATAGCTTTGCGTCAGAACTAACAGGTGCTTCAACAGCATTCGAAACAAGGGTTGGCATCATTCTACGCTTTTTCCGAGGATTGTTTGCGGCGTTTTCAACGGCGATAGTCGATGGCGATTCAGGTTGCACTTCATTTTCGGGCTGTGGAGGTACAGAGTCCTCGATTTGTAGTAGCTGCTTCTGTGGCCTTGGTAGTGGTGTGGCTGAGGGAAAGACTCGCGGTGTCGGACTCTGGAGTGGAGTTGAGATGAGAGAGCTCGTATCTGGTGGTGCTGATAGTTGATGGACTCTTTGAACGGCAAGGTTATTTCCCTGTGCATGTGGGGTAGTCATGATAGATGATTGCCCGGCTCCAGGTCTACTTCTTAGCCCGGAAGTACGGGTGATTTTCCATGAATGATATGCATGACTTCGTTGCTGTAAGAACTCCAAGGCGTCGAGGAGCCAAAAGCGATGATCAGGCAACACTATAGCCAAATCATTGAATAGATCTGGATATGTGTTGTGCCGAATGTCGCCCCATGTCAAGAACAATCTTCCGTTGATTCTCAGGCGTTGGAAAGCCTGAAGAAGAATTTCAGCATCAGGAAGATCGACGCCGCTGGGAAACCATAACTCTTCTGGGTCGTATAATGCAGACACGAGTGCATAACTATCCCAGTAAAGGGGATCGTTCCCTGACATTTTCTTGCACAGAAAAGCTCCCTAATTTCCATGTATTAGTATTGTAGTTCATAGATGCCAAAGAAATATCCAGTGCTTTATAGTGCCAGGTCTAGTTGTAGTAGTGACGAAAACAAGATGGCAAGATTCAGGATGTGTTTGGGTAATGATATACGGTCCCAGTTGGTACCAAGCACCGTGTACACAGGAACAAATCACAATAGTTATGATGTCTATGTGAAAGTGAAGGGAGGGTAGTACACATATGTATGGATATGTATATGTATTTCAACTTACAGCTTTTGGGGACGTTCTTCAAAAAACTGATACTTGATGTTGATCTTTGAGTTGGCAATTGATAGCCAACAATGTGACAAGGAACAGAAGATCAACTAGTAGTGACTATTTGGTGGCAAGGTGGTACGACGAAGTAGCTATTGGGATAGCTCCATTGGTCGCTATATCAAGCGCGACTGGCAGTCAATTAACGCGAAACAAGGGCAGAATGGGTCTGTTCACGTGAGAGATAGCGCCAGGACTCGAAAAAAATTGCAGCACCCAGCCCAGAAGAGAGAAGTCGATGTCTATGTTGAGCTAGAAGTCTCAGCGTAGGAAGCAAGATGAGTGACGTGAGTAGTCAGTCTTATAGTCGCTCTTCTGAGAAAATGATAGATGAAAAAGGTATCCATCAACACTAAGTCGGTTGTTAGCCTTTAATTTCGTCGCGATCGATGTGGGTGGAATGATTTCGTTTTCGATTAAATCAAACAAGTTAGCTTGAAGAGGTAAACACCAAAGTCAATAATAAGATTGGAGCAAAAGATTCCCGTCTTTATTATAACCCTATACATCAAACTAGGCAGCTCAGTCTCATGAGAAGCGCATCTCAAATAAGAAACTACGATTTGCTAACTTTTGCGGATATCAAGACGGTAAAATGTAGTTGCGACTACTAATTGACATAAAACGCGATGCGGTAGTAATTGTCTATTTTCAAAACTTTAGGCGGCATTCCAGTTTAGCCGGTATTGACCCGACCATCTTAGAAATCGGTCCTGTTACACACAGTAAATGAGTATCTCAAAGAGAACTCATGCTACTACAGATATAAATTCAATTCATATGAAAACACAGTTATGGATTATGTAAAACGCACTTCATGAGGGAAAAGGATTTCAATAAAAAAACATGACGCTGTCTCACCAATGAGCAGCTTTCTAATCAATACCATTAATGCCAAAGGTTGTAGTCGAGACCCCCTAACCAGGCAAGGAACAACTCGTCTAGCTACATGCTGCTACAGCTAGTTGCCAAGCATGAATTCTAGACGACACCCCCAAGATTACGGGAAAGACAGATAGATCTGAGCGCGTACATAATTCATGTCTGTATGTATATATATATCCATCTCTGTAAGTGGAGAGAGATAAGGGGATATGAGCTCCCCGCTTTTTACGTTTGAGCTGGATACAGGGTACAGCTAGTCATCTCAATTTACCTCACATGTGATAACAAGCGAGGGAGAGCGCTCGAAGCGGATTTCCAGCGCTGTGGTTCCACATACATATGTACATATGTAGTGAATTCCACATAGTTATTCTCGGATTAATTTCATCATCCTGACAAGGTTTACTTCAATTATCAAATCCGGGTGTAAACAAAGTGCGCAGCAATCCGAACAATACAGAGCTGCTTGCAGGCTCAAGGTGGCACTGCTACCATGTCTATCTCGTATACAAATATCAGTGATTAAACTGCATGTCGTGACGTGGAAACTTTTGTATTTTTATTGAATTCTATGTAGTTTAATTAGTTTGATATGATGGATATTGTTGAATATAGACTCTTGAATCGTGTAAGAACGTCCACCGTATTAAATAAGCAGAATAATCAAGGCATAAAAATCTGAACTCGGTACTGATAGCCTAATAACCCGCAAGAAAATAGGCTCTAAATTGGCCGTAAAATGCCTAGATAAAAGTATATGGCGAAGAAATAAAAAGAATGGTATGCGAAAGGGTAGCAGACGCGCGGAGTTGAAAAACAAAGGCAAAATCAACAATAAAAAACAAATCCGATGCGAATCTTGGGGCGTATTTTCGCTCATCCAAGTGGGCAGTGGTGGAATAACCCCGTGTCGTAAATAGTACAAAAATGATAATAATAATATCGATCAGCGGCAGAGAAAATCTATTCTTCGTGCTGATGATGATACGAAACTTATGGTCGTATTGTTTGGAAGCTTTAATAGTGATGTGTTGTTGTGTAAAAGTTTCTGCACATGTCATGCGCTAAATCACAGGCATACACAGGCACAGTTACAGGCATTTCTGTTGGTGCCGTGCTGAATTACGGGGCGTACTGTGCTGAGTCAGGGAGCTATAATGGTGACGTCGCTATGAAATCAGGACTTCGATAGCAAATCGTAAGCATAGCCTAGTTCCTGCACTAGCTTATCCCAGTGCAGCGACAGAGCCATAACAAAGACTACAAACTGTAGCCAGCAGGGCGGTGGGTATCATGATGATATGCCTCTTCCATAGCTTGAGGAGATGGTCCGTCATCAGAAGTCTGAGCCGAGCCGCTATTCCGCTTGGAGAATCTTGTATCAGGGCTTTTAGTGTGCACGGCAGGCCATAGATCAATGGCGAAGGAAAAGACGTAGAAGGAGAAGATGATGGCCAGCACCCACTCGCAAACAGCTGCATGGTTGTACTTTTGCTTGCCGGCTAGGGCTCCGAAGGCGATGGCGATAGAGATCTCGACAACGATGAATATGAGCTTTATGTAGAACGAAGTTTTGAGATAGCGATGGTCAACAAAGTCTAAAAGGCCATTGTTAGCAGATCAAGGTATTAATTGGTTTGGTTGTTGTGGTGATAGGCAATTTAGTATGTCAAATGTTTCGTGTCTAGGAGCTAGACACTCATCCCTGTTTGATATCTGCCATGCCAATGAACGACAGACCAGCAGAGATGACACATAAGAAACAACTGAAGATGAAAAACAGCTTATGATAGAATAATGTAATGGGGGGTAACGGGTAGATAACGCACTTTTACGGAGTGTGTGATACTCCCAGCAAGCAAAGACAGCACTGGCAATGTATCCCACGATAAAGACAAACAGACAAGCTGTATGCGTTTTTGGGTGTCTCCATGTGTCGAAGATGGACAAGCAGATAAGGCCAGCACTACCCATCAGCGCACACAGGATGTTGAGCGACGTAATAGACTTCTCGAGAAGACTGACGTTCGGCAACAGACGGCCATTGTGCCGCAACCAACGGTCAGAGATGAAGCTAAGATCTAGAAAGACGACAGTCACACAGCAGCCGGCCACAAAGAGCGGCTTCAGTGTCAACGCACCAATGTCGGATATATACGCGATGTTCTGCTCTTCGTCCATATCGACGAGGCGCTTACTGTCCTGGTGAACAGTCCAGTATAAAAGCATGGCGAGGAGCATTCCCAGCCAGGTCACCCCGGATATGACTGGGAGCATCTATATAGCCAGGCGGTGTTAGCCATGATATCCTACCATTGTGGTCGCTATAGCAAAGCGAATTTGAGGCTCCGCGGCTATCAATGTCTCGATTTGTGCCTTGGGGTTTTTTTTGCATATTTGTTTGGGCGCATAAACGACAATTTGGGAGGCTAAACGTCATCGGAAGACACGGAAATCGCAGCACGCGAGCAAGAAAAAAAAAAGGTGCACTTGTACAGACTAGCTCACTAGACTTGAAGTATGGCGCTACAGGTGCTTGTAGTGAGTTCAGTATGAAAAAAAGACTTACCCAGTATGAGATCACGCCGAACAGCATCTCATCGCCAGTGTGTAGCTTCAAAAGCTACAACAGACTCGATAATAGGATGAAATAGTATTAATGAAAATGAGAGTCTATTAAGAGGCAAACGAGACTCGAAGGTTGTTGATATACAGCAACGATCTTTCACGTCGACTTAGCGAGGCAAAGGGATGAGCAAAGATAGAATAAAAAGCAGAACAAAAGAAAGAGGAAACTTGAGACCAGGACAGGTTCGAAAGTTTATAATGTTTCGTCGAGGGGCGACTGAGATAGCGGCGGGTACGTCACGGTTCTGAAGACCGCGCTGACCTGGTTTGGCTTGCCTTCGCTCGGCTCCATGAAGAAGCTCTAAGCTCCATAGCTAAGAAGAGGAGCTTTCAATACATTATAAACATTATAAAGCAAGAAGACAGAGCTTCCTTGGAACAAGCTTGGCTTTCGTGCTTTGCTACTGACTCGTGTAATTTAATTAGATTTTATCTATTTTTCGTATCGTTGTCAGAATCCTATCAATTACACTGAGACGCACATCACTTTATCCAGCTCAATCGTTGATTTTTGATCTTTTTCTATACTATTTGAATCGTCCATTGTAACCTCATAGTCTTTTCCATAATCATCTATTGGACATCCTAAATGTCTACCAACTACTGATCATGTGTTGCTGCTCTGCTACTGCTGCTAATCAAGCTTATGATGTTTATCTTACTTTCCATCTCCTGCCTAAAGTCTTGGCCTAGCCATCTGACCAAAGAAACTCGTGGGCTTACATATAAATTGTGTTGAGTCCGACACTAGACGGCATGGGAATAATCAAAGTTCAGGTTCCTACTAGCCGCCACCACTGCATATCACGAACTAGGAAAGCCCCCCCTCTCCCTTCTCTCCCCTTGATCGCAAATCTCGCCCCCATGGCGTAGTGGTTATACGCCTGGCCGACCTCGTAAGAGGTAGTTGGTTCAAAT